>RJVU01010015.1:0-21331 GCA_003731715.1 Anabarilius grahami | reverse complement strand
CGTCATCTCTGAGGTACTCTATAGTCTTGTGGACAGCGCTCTGAAAAATGCCGCAGCATGAGTTCGAGGTTCAGGCTTCTCAAGCCAACATTAAAGTTCCCAAACTTTAGCCTCTAGTTCTCAAAATAACACTTTATTACTAAAATTATTCCTGTATTCTTATATTCCACTGAATTTCGTTGAAGTAGACCATAAACTTTTAAAATATTCCCATATATTCTCAGTTAGGCTGTTTTTCAAGCTAAGTGACTCTAAACATGAGGGTTAAGAATTGGACATCTCTTTGTAGTTTGCCGACAAAATTGCGGTCATTTAATGTCACTCCCCTTTAAATCAAGTGAGCGCTCAAGAGAGAGCGAATTTACAAATCTAACTATGCTGAAGGTTTAACTCATGAATTTTAAATAGAGCCCGATGACGTTGCTTTGCAGCCTTCCAATGGAAAAGACCTGTTCTTGAATATGAATTAATCCATGCTGACGTTGTTAGTTAACCTTCCAATAGCGAAGACATGCTCATGAATATTAAGAGAGCGCTATTGCCATAGTAGGAATCGTAATTTTGCCAACTGAGACCCAAGACAAACCAGAGTGGGCAAATCTGATCCGCTGAGCGTGAAGTGAACGGTCATTCCTCGGGCAGAGCTGAGATCAGATCACAGGGCGTGGGCTCGGACGGAGCCCCGGCGGAAAGATCTTTCTTTCTTTATTTATATCAATTTCACATTAAGTATACATCAGGACACTTAATTAAAATGAATCGCGGATCGGGAAAGTCGAGTGATGAGACGCTTATAGAAATGAACCGAACTGCTTGGTCCGGCGGCGGTAAGTGTCTGTTACACGCCTTTACACGTTTTCACACATGAGAATGTTTTAAAAGAAATAAAACAAAAACACACACACAGTAATGGCCAGTTTAGTGCTTTATTCTGAAGTTAGCTACCACTTTTGTTTATTATTTCTCTTATTCAAATAGTATTTTTAGAGTTAATGGCCTGAAGAGTAGCTTTTCCAAATGCGCACATCAGTTCCGTCCAAATTGTGCGCGAGATTACATTCGACAACGGCTTTAACGTTACGTTATTATTATAATAATAGTTTAAAATAAAGTTTGAAAACTTTAAACCACACTTTATTCTATCTGTATATATTAATATAATTAGGCTGAGATATTCATCAACGTCCCCTTTAAAGTCCTTGATTGTGTTTTTACCTTAAAATGGTCATGTACTTTCCCTTGTCAGAATCTCTCAGTTTGGTCTCCATGTCAACAGCCAAAACAGTTTCTATTAAACTCTTTGCAGTGTCAGGGAAGATTTTGACTTGACACACTGGTCTGTGGTCAAGGGTATAGAGTACAATTGGTTTCTGGTGTAAAATAGAGTTTTTAAAAGTAGCTTTGAACAGTTTTAGTGTGTGTAAAAAATGTAGTACAATTGATAGTAAATCCAAATGACTTTTCATATGTACTAATGCAACCACTAGATATGCATCTAGACTCAATGGATATTTATTCCTTTGGCTTTGTCAGACTTGTCTGAATGTTGCTGACTTCAGTTTGTCTTCACTCGTCC
This sequence comes from Anabarilius grahami, assembly GCA_003731715.1. Classification (NCBI taxonomy): domain Eukaryota; kingdom Metazoa; phylum Chordata; class Actinopteri; order Cypriniformes; family Xenocyprididae; genus Anabarilius; species Anabarilius grahami. The sequence continues at coordinate 19,755 of RJVU01010015.1, read as the reverse complement.
CAGCATGTGTGCAGCATTAGAGGAGTTCCCTGATAAGCTGATAAAGGGCTCTATAAACTTTTCTGTGACATTTATGTTTTCAACTTTGTCTTCACACACTAATTCACTGCCACTTAAACCATAAAAGCATACCACTCAAAAGAACTTTGTAACTATTGTTAATACCATTTTTACATCATAGTTTTATATATAATATTTTTTTTTTCTCATTGCTGTGCATATCAGCTAACCACAAAAGAGGTCTCATGTGCTTTGTGTTCATCGTTTCCTGTGCCGGCACGCGTTCTCACTTCCAGTTTCACACCCTGCCGTACCTAAACTTGACTTGTTTTCTTCAGCGGTCAAGTGTTCATATTAGCTGGTTATTTGATTAGGGTTGGAGCTTAACTTTGCAGGAAGATAGATCTCTAGGAACAGGATTGAGCAATCTTGTTTCTAAAAAATAAATATGCTATATATTAGCACAAGGCTGGTATATATCCTGCTGCTCAAACAATAGCAAATCTAAGGTCATACATACAGGGAGTAACTATACCTTCAATATATTGAATGCACTGAAAAGAAATATCGATTGAATCCTTTTGAAATGAATCCTTGTTTGTTTGAAAGACCACCGTCACATTGATAGGCTATACACACACTATAAAATTATAAAATCTTATCTTTATATAACAGCAGAGATTGTTTATCTGAAATTCATTGGTTTGATAACACACACTATTGCATGATTTTATGGTTCTTCTGTCAAAGATGTGATTCGCTGCCTTTCTGTGAATCAGAGACAGAAACGGTGACTGATCATGTGGACAGGAGGTACTCAAAGATTAGTTCACCTAAACATGACAATTCTCTCTTCATTCACTCGCCCTCATGTCTTTTGTGTTTGAGAAGTGAGGGAAAATATGAAATGAACCCTGTTAAGCCAACTATGTCATATTTTTGAAAATTTACAATTTGTAAATTTCATTGAAAGTTTGTAAGGTGTCTAAATTATCAACATGGATGGAAACTGTTGAACACAATCTACTACATGCCTTCTGTCATATGATTGATAGTTTATACTTTTTTAGCGAGTAAAAGAACTTCTAGTATAATTCTAAAAATGTCTCTCTTCAGCTTGGGTTCACGCGTCTTTGTTACTGTGAAAACTTTTATAATTTTTATAAAGTAAACATAAGAATAACTTTTATATTGTTCATCAAGATGAACACAGGGTTAGTTCACCAAAAAAATGAAAATTCTGTCATTTATTACTCACCCTCTTGTCGTTCCACACCTGTGTGTTCATCTTCGGAACACAAATTAAGATCTTTTTGATGAAGTCTGAGAGGTTTCTGTCCCTCCATAGAGATCCAACGCAACTACCACTTTCAAGGTCCAGAAAGGTAGTAAAGACATCATTAAAGTACTCCATAGCCACTTTTCCATCGCCGGGCCGAACGGTTCTTACCGTGCGTTCACACCGCCGCCGGCAAGAGCGTCAACATTCGCCTTGGCCGCCCTGCCAACAATGCTGTACTGTTCGTTCAAACCGCCGCTGGCGGGAGGGTCAAAGTAAATGACAAGTTGTGGCAACCAATCGGAATTCTTTCAAGCGAAGACCTCATCATTCCGATTGGTTGCCGCCGAACCGCGTCATAGCTCATTACCATAAAGTTGACTTGATTTCAACTCTCCTCGATGCTCTCACCATCCAAGACGCGCCGCGCCGCTCTCGCCGGAGCTCGCCGCCGGCTCTCATTGAAAATTACTTCCTGTCACGCCACACGCAGTGTAAAATACATCGCGAAGCAAAGAGGACACTGACAACACGTCGACAGACAAGACAAAGCAGGTTACTTATGATATTAAACAAAGCCCCAGCTTTCAAACTGTGTAGTTTTTTTTTAAATTTAAACAATAAAAACCGTTTTGTGGCTCTTTAATGTGTCGTGACAGATTGTTGTAGCGCCTCAGCTCAAGAGGCTCGTAAACCGATCATCTCTTCCTACTAGTTCATTTATAGCATCAAATAAACATGAATGAACATCAGAAGGAATGTTGTTTCAAACGCGGAAAGACGTCAATACACACCATTTTTCAAGTTTAAGTCCACCAAGGTTTATCTTCTTACTCCTGACTGCTTTGTCGGACAAAATGGCGGATTCGGCGTTCTGATTGGTTAGATCACTTGTCAATCAAACTCCCGGCGAAGGGTCAACTAAAAGAAATATCTAATTATCCGCCATAACACGGTCATTATTACATCTCATATCTTAAGGAAACCATTGCGTTACCAAGGCAACGACTGAAGCTTTTATATTACATTCCAAAGAGCGGCCGTTATCAGCCCCACAGTGGAAAACGAAACCGGAATCATACCAGCTGGTCCGGATCGGCACGGAATGGAATGGTTACGCAATGAGAACCGTTCGGCCTGATGGTGGAAAAGCGACTCATGTGACTCCAGTGGCTTAAACTCAGTTTTATGAAGTGACGCGAGTGCTTTGTTTGCACCAAAAAAACAAAACAAAACATAATTTACCACTTTACTTACAAAAATATTGATCTGCAACGCGTTCACGAGAGCTTCACAACACATGCGTTATGTGTTCACGCGAGAGCTGACATTGTTGCGTGAACATACTTTTTTTTTTACCTTTCTGGACTTTGGAGTGGTAGTTGTGTTGGATCTCAATGGAGGGACAGAAACCTCTCAGACTTAATCAAAAAATATTTTAATTTGTGTTCCAAAGATGAACAAAGGTCTGGCGGATGTGGAACGACACGAGGGTGAGTAATTAATGACAGAATTTTCATTTTTGGGTGAACTAACCCTTTACTGGACAGAATCAACTTAGGTNTTTTCATTGAGAACCAAGCAAGATGACTCATGATACTATTTGTTTAGTATATCGCTATCGCATATCGCAATCGCAATATTGACCTCAATAATCGCAATATGACATTTTCCCCAAATCGTGCAGCCCTAGTGTAAATATATATTTTTTGCTCAATTTGTACCTCTGAATGAAACTGAGGCATTTCTTCCTGCTCAAGTCTAAGCTCCATATTCTCAGTAGATGATACTACATGAGCCATAAAAGCCTGATGTATTCTATAGGTTCTATAAACCGTTCCATTTAATATGTCAGACTTTACAGGAGAAATTTTTGAAGAATATTCATGCTGGTCTTGTACATACAATGAAAATAAAAACAATATATTGTAGTATAAGGTAGGTGCATGGATCATATGGACTACTAAATTTTTGTTTGTTTGTTTGTTTGCCCTTTTTTGGAGCTTGGAACTGTGAGAGGATTCTTCAGAACTTCTCCACAGTGAAAAGATGCTTAAATATCTACTCAGATGTCTACATTTAGAAAGTGCTTCATGCTACTAGCTCTGGAGCAATTCTCTTCTGGTAGGGAGTTCACCGTGGTTTATATGAAACCCAGCTTATACATGAGCTTGGCCTGCAGTAAATTTAGCCTGATCTGATGAGAAACCTTCTAGTATTCCAACAGTATTTGATGCAAGAGCTGGTTTGTGTGTCTGGCTACATACAGTCAGTGTTTGGGACTGACAGCCTTATTTATTGTCAGGCGTGACATTCAAATTGTCATGTTGACATACAACAGCAGACATAAGTATATATTTTTCTTTATGGACAGATAACCAAAGTCAGTTATCTTCTTTTATACTTGCTACTAATGCTTGTAACCATAGTGACACATACAGATGATATCAAGATTTGCATTGTATCTTCAAAGATTCAGCATTTCAGGACACTCCCACTGTGTTCATCCTCTTACATTTGTGGTTATGATACAATAAAACAATATAATAATCAATGCAAAAATAAAATGGATGGGAAGGTTCCAGAAACAAAATGGACTATGACCTGATCACAAATAAAGATGGATGGGAATAGGGAAAGTGTGAATGCAAAGAAAACTTAATTTTTGGGGGTTTAAAGTGAGGAGCAGCTAAACAAAGGTTTGTTGTTTTAGATAGTTCAGCATGTCTGTTTGAACATTAGAGACCTTCACCTCATTTTTATCCCCAAAAGTGTGACAAGGTTACAAAATCTGTCTCGTTCAATTTATCAGAAGGAATTTACTTTGATTTCACAACGGCTCATTTATGAAGAAACTACTAGAAAAGGGAAGATTTTTTGCTGAAGTCATGTGAACATCTATTAACACCCTTATTTTGTCCTTTTTTTTTCTCTTCCAGAAGAAAACAATGGCTTCCATACCAGTTCGGATAAGGAGTCGTTTCAACTTGAAAATGCAGCGGTAAAAACTCTTACACATTCAAACACCAGTTTAAGTCCTCCTGGTTTTCAGTTTCTACGCTGAATAATTTGATAGTGCCAACATAAGTCGCAATACTGTCACAAACCTCTTGAAAAGACCTGCGTAGACCATTATGAATTTCCATGCTGGTCCAGTTGGATTTATGCTGGTGGTTAGTGGTAGTTTGGTGCTGGTCTGGCTCATGGTTGCTATTTACTCCCAAATAATCTGGTCAACCAGCATGGTGTTTATTGGACTTGAGCTGGATAAGCAAGGAAATATTGGTGGTTAAAGGGTTAGTACACCCAAAATAATGTCATTTATTACTCACCCTCATGTCGTTCCACACCCGTAAGACCTTTGTTCATCTTCGGAACACAAATTAAGACATTTTGTTGAAATCCGATGGCTCAGTGAGGCCTGCATAGCCAGTAATGACATTTCCTCTCTCAAGATTCATTAATGTACTAAAAACATATTTAAATCAGTTCATGTGAGTACAGTGGTTCGATATTAATATTATAAAGCGACGAGAATATTTTTGGACTTATATAATGATGGCCGATTTCAAAACACTGCTTCATGAAGTCGTTATTTAGTTTTTTTTTGGCTCACCAAAAATATTCTCGTCGCTTTATAATATTAATAAAATATCCTAATTTGCATTCCGAAGATTAACAAAGGTTTTACAGGTATGAAACGACTTTAAGCTAGTTAAGAAGCCTGTTGGGAACACCGCAGGCGTGTTTTCAGCAGAGAAATCCTTCAATGCTCTATGGTGTAACCATATCTCACTATCAGATGAAAGAATATCATAGACTTATGTTAAAGAGAGAAATGAGATTTGGGCTTGTAAGGAACCCCTAGTAACCTCATAGCAACTAGCTAACAACCCTCATTAACCACCCAAAACACACTAGCATTGTTTAAAATCTAATCATTATTGTAGGGTTTTCGGGCCATTAATTGTTCAGCCAAATCTATAGAAATCAGAAGCAGGTATCATATAGCAGGTTATTACATAAGTTAGTTATGATTAAAAAACTATTTAAAAAACCCTCCTTTGTTGAGATAAATAGATAAATAGACATGCTGTGACTCAATAGAGTGATTTTCAAAGGAATGCATTTATATATGTCCTGTGAACAAAGTGAGTTTTGTCACAGGACAATGCATCAATAAAGAGATGTTTATGTTCATTAATAGCACAGTACAGGAAACTCATACATATCCACATATAATTTATTAACTCATATTAAAGCTCAGTGGTCAGTTTGTGCTTGCCTAGACAGGTGTCCTTCTATTGTGACACATTCATTCAAATCAGCTCACCTTTCTCCATGCACATCCATTTAGTTTGCATATGAAAAATAACTTGTACCTGTTCCCAAAGACCTTCCATTGTGCCTGCAGTTGTGTTAATTTTTGTTTTGGTTTACAGATATGTTCATTGTGGCTCCGTTTTAGCTGTAAAACAAGTTTGTTTTGAGAATCTTTGTTGTGGACTTGATGGATTAGTTCATCCAAAGATGAAAATTTAGTCACACCAGCATGTTGTTTCAAACCCGTATGAAGTTTCACAGAAAGTTCACGTTGCATACAGTGAAAGTGACTAGGCCTCAAAAATAACAAAACAGCACCATAAAAGTATCTTAAAGGGATAGTTCATCCAAAAATGAAAATTATCCCATGATTTACTCACCCTCAAGCCATCCTAGGTGTATATGACTTTCTTCTTTCAGACGAACACAATCTGAGATATATTTAAAAATATCCAAGCTTTATAATGGGAGTGAATGGCGCTCCTTATTTTGAAGTCCAAAAAAGTTCATCCAGCCATCATAAAAGTAATCCATACACCTCAAGGCCTTCTGAAGTTGAAGCGATGGTGGTTTTTTTGTAAGAAAAATATCCATATTTATAAACATACAGGTTTAGAACATCATGAGGGTGAGTAAATGATGACAAAATTTTGAACTATCCCTTTAAAATCTATACGACTGAAGTCATGCAAAAAATCTGAACAGTATTTTCTATTTTTCCCCTCTTTCACTGCTCTCAAATCTCATTCACACTTGTGTGTATTCAGACCTGGCATGACATGTTGTGTCAGATTTGACCTCAGTAGCCATGTTTCCACTGTCGGGCCAAAAGCGAGTGTGCTAATTCGCGTCAGGGCTAGTCGCGTTTCCACTGTCACTTCTGGGGCTTGATCGGGCCTCATCGTGGCTTCCTTGGGGCCAATGGCCAAGGATTTATGGCTCACCAAATACATTGGTCCAAAACGGGCCAACTGGGGCTCGAGGAGTGGTCAACACCGCTGCTCATTTCCCATGTTATTATATCAGGCTACTAGCTATCCTCAACATTTAAAACATTTTAAACAAATTTTTTAGCTTAAAACTCACTTTCAGCACCACAGAGTGTCTGAAATAACTACTGATTGCAATCCGATGGGATATATATACATTTATAAATATATTTATATGAGATGCTAAAGGCTACTTATGCTAACCTTTGCTATAATAAATATACTTATGATTATGGAAAATACCAGAGACCGCTTGAAGAATTTAGAAAAATTACTGTCCGTGTAACATTTTTATTATAAATCATTGGTCAAATATCAATTCTGTAGTCTTAAAGGTAGGGTAGGTAATTTTCGGAGAGGTTAGAAATAGCGAGCTAGTTTTGAAAGCATAAGATCCCTTCCTTCAGAGAGTCTCCAAAACACATGAATGCATACAGCAGGGAACAAACAAAAGCGTCACAAGTGACAGCGAAGAGCACTGACCTGTACCACCTGACTGCTGCAGATTCATTTTGGCGTTGATAGTGTTGCCATTGAAACGGGGCTACTGGCCCAATAGTGGAAACGCAGCTTGATTTTGGTCCCGCGAGGCTACTGGCCCCACCCGGCATGTTGTTAGCCCTGGCTCGCGCTGGCCCGACAGTGGAAAAGTGCCTGTTGATACTAATGTCAAATTAGTTTGATTATTACACGCTGAATTTGAATATGCACATTCATGAAGGAAAGAGGAACATTTTCAGTAAATAACATGAATAAATATTTACATTAAATAGTTATCTTAAGACTTCAAAAGACTTGGAATATTAGTTAAATGGACTACTTTTCTGATACTTTTATAGTGCTTTTTTGTAATTTTTGGAGCTTAACAGACCCCCAGTTTCCATTCACTTTTAATGATTAACAAAGTTAGGGAGGAACATGTTCAAATGATCTATCCAATCAGCACAAGAGGAGGCCTATATATACATACATAGCCGAGTCACATATGTTCTTCGACAGTTTTTGCATCCCTCCATCACCCCGACTCCTCACCCTTGGCTGGTTCCTATCCCAGCCAGGGATACGGGGGAGTACTCTGGGTTCAGGCCACATTCCGAGCTCGGAGCCTTCCCTCAGACAGCACGCCAAATATGAACACTCTTTACTCTATCTGATTATTTGTAAGTGTGAACTCATGAATTGCACTGAAAAGAGAAAAATTAACATTCTTGAAAATTTCTCAGTTTGTGTTCCACGGAAGAAATAAAATCATACAGGTTTTGAACAACATTAGGGTGTATAAATAAGAGAGTTTTCATTTTTGGGTGAATTGTTATTGTTAATTGTTCCAGACACTTCTCATTTCCTCTCAGAGTCTGATGAAGAGTTTTGTTGATGTCATCAGGAAAGACTGAAGTTCACTTTATCTTCACTGTTATCTGTCCACCACCCTTCTCTAGCCATTTCTTGGCCTTTTTATGTTTTTATGGTTTTCACTTTTTTAATCTGCCATTCTTAGTCTGAATGAAGATAAGCACTCTCTGGTGCTCATCTGAGACTGCCGCCCTTTCTCTCCTCTCTGTTCTGTTCTGTTTCTCTTCCTGTCTGTGTAGTCAATGTTGAGTGTTGTCTCTGAATGCACAAGCACTGTGTCTGATTGCTCGAGTCATTCTTCAGTGATTGTATGTGAACAATGTGAGAGAGAACACACTGAACCACAGCAGCACCTCACCAGCTTTATGGGGGTAAGAAGGGAATGTGTTTGTGTTTGTGTGAGTTTTAAGTGTGACTAAAGGAGCCATCATGGAAAACACATTTTATCATATAGTTAATTTATCTAATATTTCATATATATTTAATAGGCTATCAGGTCATCACAATAACTTAGCAGAATGAATTATAAGTGAATAACTCTATAAACATGAAAAACATAAAAAAAAGGATTAGTTCACTTCAGAATTAAAATGTCCTGATAATTTACTCACCCCCATGTCATCTATGATGTTTGTGTCTTTCTTTCTTCAGTCGAAAAGAAATGAAGGTTTTTGAGGAAAACATTCCAGGATTTTTCTCCATATAGAAGACTTCAGCAGTTACCAACAGGTTGAGGGTCAAAATGTCAGTTGCAGTGCAGCTTTAGTGTTGGGCTCTACACAATCTCAGACGAGGAATAAGGGTCTTATCTAGTGAAACGATTGGTCATTTTCTAAAAAATAAAATAAAAATGTATATACTTTTTAACCACAAATGCTCGTCTTGCACTGCTCTGCAATACACCACACATTATGTAAGCATGTTGGAAATGTCACGCATGATGTAGGTGGAAGTACTGAGCGAATGTTTGCAAAGCGAACGTGCAAAGACTAAGTCTGCCTTTACAAAAAAAAAAGGTAAAACAACGATGTCGGATAATTTTGAAGTTGGAGGAGAAATTGAGTTTTTCGCCCTACCGCAGTACTTCCGCCTTCGTCACATGTGACCAACATGATTACGTAATGTGTGGCACATTGCAGAGCAGTGCAAGATGAGCATTTGTGGTTAAAAAGTAAATACATTTTAGTTTATTTTAGAAAATGACCAATTGTTTTGCTAGACAAGACCCTTATTCCTCGTCTGGGATCGTGTAGAGCTCTTTGAAGCTGCACTGAAACTGACATTTGGACCTTCAACCAATTGAACCCCAGTGAAGTCCACTATATGGAGAAAAATCCTGGAATGTTTTTCTCAAAAACCTTTTTTCTTTTCGACTGAAGAAAGAAAGACATAAACATCTTGGATGACATGGGGATGAGAAAATTATCAGGAAATTTGAATTCTGAAGTAAACTAATCCTTTAATGTAATAAAAGAGCAGATTTTTGAAAGTCGATTGTGAACTGTAGGCCAGTGATAGTTGTATGTTGTATGATATGAAGAAACAATGTTTGTTTTTTTTTGTCATGTATATTCAATACTTTACACAGATTCCACAATAAAGTATCGGTGAAGGAATTGTCCACTTTGCAGGGCTTTTCTCATCAAGTGTTGATAAATTCATTTAATTGTAATTAATCAGATTATGATATAAGTAATTTGATTTCATTTTAAACAGTTTACAATCTTAACATTTTAATAAACAATAAACAATATGGCCTCTTTTAAAAAAAAACACATTCATAACAAGGATAGGCAATTAATATTATGCTTTTCTCTACTCACAAGTTACAACCAGAGTGTTTGCATGTCCTGTTACTTTAAATACTCATAGTGATGAGCCGTTCACTCTGGTTTTGTTGATGACTTCTAAAACCAAAGGTGTCATGCAAATAAGAGAATCTTTGTTCTTGTAACTTAATGCACAGAATTGAAATAATATTACTATATTGCTGTTGATAGCATGCTATCAGATTATTTTCTGGCTTCATTATTACAATAAAGCATTCTGAAATAAATTAGTAACAGATGAACATCAAATGGACTTTTGACCGCATGGTTTATTGTGTAGTGTGAACATAGGCCAGGCGTTGACATTTGTGTGCTCTGAGTTTGTTAGTGTGTGTATTCCAGTGTCATTAACCTCACAACCCGCTCAATTCATCCACAGATCTGGAGAAAGAGAGCTTTATTTCTGAAGTATCGCTCCAGGGTACGCCATGGTAAAGAGGGCTGAACTGTGTGTATGTGTGTGCTTGCTTTGAGTGAGCATCTTGCATATGATCATATTAGACTTTATTACGCTGTTGTGTTGTAAGGAACACCATGAAATGCATGGCAACACGTAATGTGACTTATGGTTGTGTGAAAGGGAAATAATGTAGGGTGGGACCTGATTTTATCCGACTGTATGTATTGGATTGTGAAAAAACAGTAGTGTTAAGTGGTAATACTTATGATTAGGGGCTTGTTTAAATTACTTTCCCTGAGTATTAAATGTCAGGTTGTAATGCGTTCTGCAGTGTGCCATGACTTTTCTAACTGTTTTTGCCTGCTGGATGATGAAATTCTTGAATGAGGGGTGCAAGCTACAATCTTAAAAATGGCTGGGTTATAGTTCATTTCAGAATTAAAATTTCCTGATAATTTACTCCCGCCCATGTCATCCAAGATGTTTATGTCTTTCTTTCTTCAGTCAAAAAGAAATTAAGGTTTTTGAGGAAAACATTCCAGGATTTTTCTCCATATAGTGGACTTCAACAGTTACCAACGGGTTGAAGGTCCTAATTGCAGATTCAAAGGGCTCTACACGATCCCAAGCAAATCTAGCAAAACGATCGGTCATTTAAAAAAAATAAAAAAATAAATGTAGATCATTTTTTACCAGAAATGCTCGTCTTGCACTGCTCTGCAATTTGCCATGCATTACGTAATGATTTTGGAAAGGTTACGCGTAACATAGGCGAAAGTACCGATCCAGTGTCTACAAAGCGAAAGTGCAAAGACTAAATCAAACACCCTTTATAAAAAAAAAAGGTAAAACAATGATGTTGGACAATTTTGGAGGAAAAGAGTTGGAGGAAATGAAATGGAGTTTTTCGCCCTATTGCGGTACTTCCACCTAATGCAGGGGTAGGCAAGTTCGGTCCTAGAGAGCAGCTGTCCTGCAGAGTTTAGCTCCAACCCTGAAAAAAAACTTTCAGCTGCCTATAGAGGGTATGCACGTGACGTCATCGTCGACCGTTATGGCTGCGGTCACGTCCACTGAGTGGCACAAAGACTGAGCTACGTGAATGCTGCGAAAAACACATCCAAAACGGGAAAGAGCTTTGTGATTGACGGAACAAATAGCTTTGACACAAACCCTGAGGTATATATTTAAAGGCTGCCGAAAGCTACAGAAAAAAGAAGCAAATGGATCGCTGCAATTCACAGAAACAGCTGGACTCCAGCAGAGAAACACGGATTTGCAGTTATCATTTTGTGTCAAATTGTTGGATTTTGAGGTAAAATCATATCGTATATATTGTATTGTTATATATTGTGTTGACAACTGATCAATTAAATATTTACTATCTTATATTCTGCATAATTTGATGTTTTTAAATAAACACTGACAAAAACTATACAAGTTTTAGGGCTGGACAATATGACGATAGGCTATATATAACATTGATAAGTGATTACTCGGATTTAAACCTTATTTAAACTTAGATTCTGCATAATAGGGTGTTTTTAAATAAACAACACTGACAAAAACTATACTATAAAACTATATATGTTTTAGGGCTGGACAATATGACGATATAACATTGATATAAGTGATTACGCGTATTTAAACCTACCTATATTGTAGTTATATAAAATATTCACAGGCAGATTTGCTTTATGTAACGTTATTTCCCCGGCGTCGAAATCAGGCACATATAAATGTCAGGAAACACGACTCCTGGCTGCATGTCAATATCCATAGATTAGGTTTCTTTGACAAGTCATAAGGAACACATTCAATTCCAACCTTTAGTGTAATTCGTTTGTTTTACTCAGTTTTCGCAGTTTCCTCTATTAAATCCAGTCACGCAGCAGGTTCTTTTGCCACTCAGTCCAGCTGAGGGAGCGCGTTTTCGGCGGGAAAGTGAAGTGAAGTGAAGTGAAGTGACATGTGGCCAAGTATGGTGACCCATACTCGGAATTTGTGCTCTGCATTTGACCCATCCAAGTGCACACACACAGCAGTGAACACACACACCGTGAACACACACCCGGAGCAGTGGGCAGCCATTGCTGCGGCGCCCGGGGAGCAGTTGGGGGTACGGTGCCTTGCTCAAGGGTCTCACCTCAGTCATGGTATTGAGGGTGGGGAGAGCGCTGGACATTCACTCCCCTCACCGACAATCCCTGCCGGACCTGAGACTCGAACCCATGACCTTTGGGTTACAAGTCCGACTCTCTATCCATTAGGCCACGACTGCCCCAAGTGACGTTGATGCATACCCTCTATAGCCTTAGTATTCCTGAAGAGCTTGATTAGTTTGTTCAGGTGTGTTTGATTAAGGTTGGAGCTAAACTCAGCAGGACAATGGCTCTCTAGGACCGAACTTGCCTACCCCTGGCCTAATGAATTGATGTCATCGCAAACAAGAGTAAATGTAATTGGAAAAAAAGCTGAAACTACACACGTTTTTTTGTCTGTACAGTAATTATTTCATACATAAGTGTATAAAAATCATAAAGATAATCAGGAAGGGGGGGGGGCATTATTTCTACTGTCAATTTTTGTATATCTAAGAACACAAGCTAAATCTATACAGTAAATCATACACTTTTTTTTTGAATGTTGACTTAAGTAGCCTCGATCATGTCAGCTAAAATAGTTTCATAGGCATTATGTAGTAAAATATAAAAAAACAATTTTAAGTAAATGTTTAGAAAAAAAAAATTCTTTAGAAATCCGATTTTTTCAGAAAGTAAATAGATTTTATTTTGAATTCACCAAAAATTGTAAATGCTATGGCACCATTAAAACATTGATGTTTTGTAGTTTTGTACATAATTGTAAATTTTGAGGGGTTGGGAAAGTAAGGAGTTTGACGCTATACTTTTGTTTATTGTAAACCTTTTTGAATTAGGTTAGTATATTGTACTTTTCTTTTCTTTTGGTTAGGGTTTGGGTAAGAGGTTTTAAAATAAGAAATTTTTGTTTGTTATTTTGACTGGTTCAGCTCCCGAAGTAAATTTCCCTATTTATTTGTTCAAAATCGCTGTATTTTTGGTTTATGTCATTAAAACCCTCAAAAGATCCTCTGCTTCCACTCTCTCGTTTCATGTTGCGTCCTTTACCCCTAGACGGGGCGTAACATAAATTGGGGGCTCGTCATATACATTTTTGCGGCATGTTTATTGACAAGGAATGAAATTGTGTATTTGCATACTTGCTGAATTTACTTGCAGATTTTTTTTTCTTCTCGTGTTTGCCTGGTGGTTTTCATCTAGTGAGGGAAAACAATGTTTGTTTGACACGTCTACATCCAACTCAACTGATGGTGTTTGAAAACATTTATTATTTTCCAATTGCATTTGCGAATGTTAGTTGCCCAGAATCACTGCAAAAAATTTTATCCAGCAAAATGTTTTTTTGAGCCACATATACTAACGATTGTGAGTTAATTTGAAACACATTTCAAATTCACAATATTGTCCCAAATGTTGTTCAGGCTAGCCTAATAGAGAGAACAAACAATTGACCCTTCGCTGTCACGCCACACACAGAGTGAAAAATACATCGTGGAAAAAAGAGGAAACTGACAACACGTCGACAGACAAGACAGAGCAGGTTACTTATGATATTAAGCAAAGTCCCAGCTTTCAAATTGTCTAATTTTTTAAGCAATTCGAACAAAAAAAAAAAGTTTTGTGGCTCTTTAATGTGTCCTGACAGATTGCTGTAGCTCTTGTAAACCGATCAACTCTTCCTACTAGTTAATTTATAGCATCAAATAAACATGAATGAACATGAGAATGAATGTTGTTTCAAACGCGGAAAGACGTCAGTACACATCATTTTTCAAGTTTAAGTCCACCGAGGTTAATCTTGACAAAATGGCGGATTCTGCGTTCTGACTGGTTAGATCGCTTGTCAATCAAACTCCCGGCGAAGGGTCAATTTCATAATGAACAATGTTGTTGATTTAAGGGTTTGTGAGCTCCAAGCCTGCATTACAGCATGAATAAATTATGTTTAGTGCTGATTATGAAAGCAGCATTTTAAAGCATCAGAGGAAAGTCTCTGAGAAACAGAAAAGGAGATCACAGAAGGAAGACCTTGAAATCTTTAACTCGTTTGTTGAGATTTTAACCACTACGTTTCGTTCCCTGTATGATAACATGCCTGTGAACATAAAAGCATCATCATGTTCATTAGCTGTGTTTTTTTATAGAGTCTGAGTCTTTAATTGTGTCATGTTACATGATTATATATCTGTGCTGGAGATACTGTTTTTTGTGGCTGAAGGCTCTGCAGCTCACTCTGTGCCGGCCTGATTTACCTAACCACGCATATACTTATTCTATATGTCAGTGTAGGAGTGTATGGTTATTATTGACTGCTTTCTAACGTATGTTCATATGCCTCATCTTCAACTTGTAATTATAGTAAATGAAAGAGGGAGAGACCTGTAGTGAAAGAACAGCAGCCACCCTGCCAGGGCAAACATATTCCTGCTTACAGTAAAGAGACAGCAGGATGTTAATTAGACAATGTTTGCACAGAAGAGTATGTCTGTGTGTGTGCCAGTGAGATTTGTTTAGAAAGGGATCAGGCTACATCTCACTTAAAGGGGCAGTTCATGCAAAAAACACACCACAGCAGAAATAAATTTGTACAGACTGTCAACGATATTGACTGTACAGAATTTGTTTTTTTGGCAAATTGGGAAAAACAAAAACATTAGGAAAGTACAAGACAGATGTGAAGAAGGCAGGGTGAATCAGATGGAAAGTCCTCAGATACGCCTGATTATTTACATGCAATTGTAACTTTCTGATGCTGAGGTTGGTCCTTTGGAAAATGTCACGATCTGTAAATGGGTTGTAAGCTTGGCATGCAAATGACAGCAGAGAGAACATTACTGTGGAAAATTTCATTGCTCAGTGAATACTCTTTCACAGCTCAGATTTAGATTTACATTGATGAAGGGACTTAAGCCTTATAGAGACCAGAATATCATAGCCTTGAGGATGGGCTCTTTTAAGTTTGGCCAGTAAGCAAGAACACCATAGGAACGCCCTAACAACCACCCAGACTACCTTCACAACAGCATAACAACATGGTAAAAACACCTATAACACTATAGTAACTACACAGAAACTCTCTGACAACCACCTGAGCATCTACTTCACAATGCCGTAGCTGCCACCTACAGTAGCAACACCCTTTCAACCATGTAGAAATGCCCTGTCAACTACCCACAATCCCCTAGCAAAATCACTTAAGAATGCATTAAAATACTCAAAACAACTTATCAACAGCATAGTGTAACAGATGTAGGCCTGTAAGAGCTGTGTGTGTAAACCTCACTCCCCTGATCTCAAGAGATGTTCTAGCGACTGACTCTTGTCTTTGGCCTCCTTGTTAGAGTGCCCGACTCCCATGCGGATGGGCCCGGGTTTGAGGCCCCCCTAGAGCGGGCAATTCGAACGGGAGAGGTTTCATTTGGTGCCGTGACCCGGATGAGGGTGCGGTTTAGGGAGGTGAGTGTAACGAATGTAGGCTGGTAAGAGTTGTGTGTGTAAACCTCACTCCCCTGATCTTGAGAGTAGGGATGCGCCTATCCGATACTCAAATCGGGTATCGACTCTGATACTGCCATTTTTGCAATCGGGTATCGACTGGACGGGACCGATCCAAATCTGATATCGTGTGTGTACTATTCTGTGTTATTGTTAAGCCCCACAAAAGGCACAAAACATTAAAAAGCACCATAAAGTTTTCATGCACTATATTCCAAGTGTTCTGAAGCCATTCCATAGTTTAATTTGAGGTACAGATGAATAATTAAGCCGTTAGATTAAAGTTCACGTAAATGCCTCCCTCCGCTGCGGCTGTCATTCATTCTCAATTCAGTATTCAAACTGCATGTCGCGTTCGGTTACGACAGTCAACACAATGAAACTCTATCCAAAATGATTCAATGTTTCTTTTATTATACCTCATCTGTAGAAAAAGATACCGGTAATACAATACGCATCAATATATCTTCACTTTGTGCTTTCAACTTTTCAATGTGGAGCGCTGACGCTGCACGCTGTGACTCCATGTTGCTTCAAGCGCATCATTCTGCACACGGGATGCGCATAAGCATAAGCGCTTTGTGCCGCTCTGTATGGGAGCCGTTCATATTATAATACTTTTGCGCAATGTAAGATTGTTAATAGCATTTTTTGTCCTGTCCTATATATCATATGTTGCTGCCACATAAAAAAAAAAAACTCAGCTATAAATTATCTTTTAATTTTATAGTATATATTTAGATATAAATATATTTAGTTTGTCATATGACTCAAACATTCATGAAAAACAAGTCATGATTCATGGATGAAGGAATCAGCTGGACTCCTGTTTATTTTGAATGTCTACCAAGCTAGTGAAGCTATTGGTTTATTTACAGTTGTTGCACTGATGCACAATTATTTAATAAATATTTCACTATTTGTGTCTGTTTGTTATTTTGTTTTACAAAGTTAGGAATGTAATGTAAAGCCTGATGCCTTGAAAAAAAGAATGATCCCAGTATCTTCCACACATTGAGGCATACAGTTTATTAGGTAATTCAGCCCTTTTTTAATTATTAATTGAATATCGGATTGGTATCTGTATCGGCCGATACTGAACCCCAGGAATTGGAATCGGTATCGGAAGTGAAAAAGGCGGATCGGAGCATCCCTACTCGAGAGTTGCACTAGTGACTGATGCTAGGGACGGCGATCTTATAATCATTCACACTCATAATCATTACTTTTGCCGGTGTGCTGTGGAAAGCTTTAGGGGTGCAACGGTTCAAATTGCTCACGGTTCGGTTTGTATCACTGTTTTAGGTTCACGGTTTCGGTACGGTTCGGTATGTGCTATGTTACGGAAAAATAGGACTATTGTCTAAAAATAAAGAAAATAAGAACAAATAAACTACAAGCAACAGCACAAATAAATACAATAGAGCAAATATTCAAATAAAATAAACAGTGATTTTCGGGTTTTTCAGGTATCTAACCGTAGTTTTCAGGTACAGAAAATGGATAAAGTAATCAAATATAAAATAGCACTGCATATTATCTTCACCGTATATAATACATAAAATAATAAAAAAATCTTCTTCATATCCATCTGAAGTTTACAAGGTCCCTGATAATTTCAGTCCATTTCAGGCATATTTCAGCACGGATTGCTCAATGTAATACAGGCTTTGCAGTCCTGCAGCTCATGATAAATTATGTTTAAACATATGTTTTTAATGCACAGAAGCAAAAACAGCCTTTCTATATTATCTAAGGGTCAGACAGAATCATAAAAAAAGTCATGTTTACATAAATAAGTTGACCCCAGAGGAAAAAAATAGCAGTGTTGAGGAAAGTTACTTTTGAAAGCAAAAGCAAAATGCATTACAATATTGAGTTACTCCCTAAAAAAGTAACTACTTGCATTACTTAGTTACTTTTTATGGAAAGTAATGTGTTACATTCCTTTTGTGTTACTTTTCCTCACATGGGCTGGGCTTGCTTGTTTGTTTTTTAATAACAACAAAAAAGTTATATTTTTTGTCAAGTGTAAAGGCCCTTTCACACCAAAATTGAAATAAATAAGCCTCAGGCTGATTACAAATGTGATGTTTATCTAAAGTGATTTTTGCTTATTAGTATGGTTGAAATAGATCATGAAGGTCAGCAGCAAAGACATTGGTTAATAAAGTGAGATTAAATACATAAAATATATTTGTTTAATTTAATATATTTAATTATTGCAGGTTTATGCAATTTTCTGAGATTGCATTTCACAGTTTTTATACATTTTGTGGAATTTTATACATTTTCTGCTTTTGTGCAAGTGAGATGAGTAAATGCTCACATTTAGTCTAGAACTACAATAACCGTCATGTTAACACACAATGTCTCTGCAATTAATCTCGATTTATCTAAACTTGGGGACAGGAGAGCTGTCAGTCAATACATGGGAAAACAAAGTAACTTGCGTTATTTATTTGAAAAAGCAACTCAGATATGTTGTTGTAAGTTTAAAAGTAATGCGTTACTTTATTAGTTACTTGATAAAAGTAATCTGATTAGGTAACTCAAGTTACTTGTAATGCGTTACTCCCAACACTGGTTAAACAGTTAGTTTTAACTAACCAAATTATTTAAAATTGATTCACTTCATATTACATGTGTTAGACAAACACAGGTTAAAGGTAAAGAGGATTTTATTTACACAGGATAAAGGTGAGGAGGGACGATGATCCGCATTAGGAGAAGCAGTAGTTGCGGTTGTGCTTGTTGATCCACAAGTGCTTCAGTTTCGGATCGTTCATGTAGCGTTCAAGCAACAACTCTTTTTCTCGTCGCTCCTTCTCCTTGATTATTTTCTTCTCCTCCTTGTTCTTGGCCTTCTCCTCTGCCCAGGTGAACAGAAAAAGTGGCACTTTTCTTTTGCACTTTTCCTGGATGTTCACAGTGTGCTGCGTCTCATTCTTGGGACCGTCAGGAGAGGGTACACTGAAGAGCTTCATCGAGAGTTCATCGAGCTCTGTTTTCGGTGAGGCATGGCCTTGTATGGTGCTGGAGTCTCCCATTTCCCTGGGGTCCTCTTCCTCAAATCCCTGGACATCCACCACTTCGCACTCCCACTCTTCCTCCTGCACCTCGCTGTCCTTCTCCAACCAAGCAACCATCTTTCTCGGTTTCATTTCAGCCTCCGGCGTTTGGGGGCGTTCAGACTTGAGAAAGTCACTGGTCGGGAAGGTCACATACTCGTTCTCCTCATCCTCTATATCAATCAGCATAAGTTCTGGAAGCGGCTCAAACAGGGAAGAAGTAAACGGCTGAGGCTTCCGGCTGGGAGGACGTTGCAGAGCATCGACTTTATCAGGTGCAGGAGTCGGGCTCGGAGGAAGTCGTTTGGGATGACGCCCTTGAGATGAAGAAAACAGTTCATCAGGCGTTGGAGTGGGGCGCGGAGGAACCGCCAATGGAAGCACCGGTGGTTTGGAAGGACGCACTTGGGATGAAGAGTTCTGGAGCGAAACAACTTCATCAGGACATGGAGGTACCACCGACAGTTTGGGAGGATCCACTTGAGGTGCTGGAGCCGGTTTCTGAGGACTCTCAGGTGGTTTTGTCACCGGCGGCAGGGGTTCGAAGCAACCAGCTGGTAGTGCGAGGTGTTCAGAGACACTTGGAGGCACTGGTAGTTCTCCCTCTACTGGCTTCAAGAAGGAAGATCTGACCGGAGTATGCAGAGGTTTGACCTCCACAATAAGAGGCGTTGGCTTTGTGGCCTTCCACTGCTTCAGTTTTCTCTTCTTTTTCTTTTCTCCAGCTTCCCTAAGCTCACTTCCTCCCTCCATCAACTTTTCCAGACTGTGCATCTCTCTTTTTTTCTGATGCACACGTCCACTCTTCTTTATCTTTATCTTTTCAAGTCTGAGTGGTGCTCTCTCCTCTTCAGCCTCATCTTCATGACTGATCTTTCCCTCGATCTTCACCTCTCTTTCCTCCTCTCTCTCTC
>RJVU01009914.1:10366-22797 GCA_003731715.1 Anabarilius grahami | reverse complement strand
TCAGACAGACTATTGTAAATGTAAATAAAAAGTTGAACATGCTGTCTGACCTTTATCTTTAGTATATTCTGTTAACAGAAGCTGTTCTTCACGAGTTTCTGCGGTCACTGTCTCTGTGTAAGCGGCCATCAGACTCAATAATGAGAAGCAGAACATGGAATATAATGTGTAATTTGTATTTGTGTATAGAGGGTCACCATTGGTCCAATAATTTTATTTTCTTTAATGAATAACATGGTAAGTTTTGCTGAAATCATGTCAAGTTTAAATAAAAACCATTGGATTTGTCAATGAAATATGTCTCTTCATTAGTGATGTTACATTTGATTTATTTTAATGGCCTTGAAAACAAATGCATTCAACTTTGGGAAAATGTCACCTAAGTAATTCATTAAATGGTATTTAAATGGTAGCACAATTATAATACTGTATTGTGTGAGATTATGTAATTCGAAGTACAGTAGTCAACTTTTGAAGTGGATCAAAAAAGTTCAGCAAAGTTGTCATAAAAAGAAGGTTTTAGGACAACTTTGATGAAAGATGATTTTTGATCCACTTCAAATGTTGACTATATTAAGCAAAGTATAAGTAATAAAGTGTATTGTTATTGACTGCAAAGTGTGCTTGTATTGATATTGCTTGTGTGTTCTGAAGACACTCATAATTATTTTGTAATGTACTTAAATCACAAATAAATTGTACTTATAACACAAAGTGTACTTATAACACAAAGTATATTTATAACACAAATAAAATATACTTATAACACAAAGTGTACTTATAACACAAAGTATATTTATAACACAAATAAAATATACTTATAACACAAATTAAGTACACTTTACTATCACTAATCAAGCATGTAATTAGTCCCTACACAGACATATACTTAGTGTACTAAGTATACTTGAAGTTGTTCCAATTTAGCACACAAAAGTACAATAAATATACTTAAAGTTGTGTTTTTATACAACTTAATTACAACTAAAATGTACTTAGTACAAAATTAGATGTTTCAAAATAGCACACTTTAAGTTAACTAATCATTAACACACTTGAAATATACTTATAATTAGTCTGACTGCAAGTATACTTAGCATACTTTTTTTTCTCTAGGGAACAGTCTACTACAGCCTACTACAGTCTACTAATATTTTAATGAGAGTAAGTTGATAAGTAGTTGCAAAGTTACTTAGTAGAGTGTCTAAAGTTTACGAAGTAAAGCGTGACCTTCGCATACTTCCCTACTATATAATAGTTTAAAAAACAGTGGGTGCTTCTCAATATCCCTCCTCGTCTCCTCGTTCCTCCGTCCTCCATCCTATGACCCGGAAACCGTTTGAGCTCAGCCATCTTGAAGGACATCTCAATTCTCTAATTGCACCGCGAGGAGTGAGGAGGAGTCTTGAGCGAGGATACAGAGGTGCATCCTTTGCGGAAGTCTTTCTCGTTGAGAAACCTGACGCACGTATACATTCTCCTCCCCCTTCATATCTGTCGCAATAATTTAAATGTATGCTTAACTTTTACAGTTTAAATAAACTTTATACATCATACATTTCAACGGGGCATCTTGCTTTACTAATATTTATTATTTATTTTTTTAAATAACCAAACTTTAACAACATATGGGTAGATCCCTCGAGCGCAGCTGATGACGCTTTGAAGTGACGCTAAAGGGAGCGAGGATATAATTTCACTTGATTCAATTCCTCCGTCCTCGCCTCTTTTCCTTGTGTCCTTACCTTGCATCCTGAAAGGGTGGAGCTAAGACGCGAGGAAAGGTAGCGAGGAGAGGAAACGAGGATGCACAAATAAGAATTGAGAAGCACCCAGTATGTGAAAAGTGTAGTATGTCTAAAATTGACAGTATTCAGTATTCAAGTACACCAAAAGTATCCGGATGACCTACAAAATTCTGAGGTGCACATCCAGTGGACTCTTTACTATCCCATGAAGCCACAGGAGAGGATTTGTGAATGCCAGTTAATTGACCAACTCACGCTGGTAGGTCACATGACAATGACAACATGGCAAATGTAGTATGTCTGGATTGCATTCATTCTGCACACAATCATACGTACAGAATTTACTTTTTTAACATTTGTAAAGAAATTACTTACTCAAAACAAGTACCTACTTAGAGGTCCTGCAACGTTATCTCACACCAATTCGTACATATTTTACGAGGTGGCTAATTCGTACGAATTCAAAAAACAAATTCAAAAGTGATGTCGTACAAATTCGTTCGAAATAGCCACCTTGTAAAATACGTACGAATTGCCATGAGATCAGGTTAGGGCCTGTCTCAATACCCACACTTGCGGACCTGCACCTATAATGACAACCACATCAGCCCTAAATGTCAGCAGAGACCATGCAACTAGATGAGCCCTAGAGACAGATCCCCTGTAAAGACTTTGTTGATACGACAGCCAGTCAAGTCTTCTGTACAGACCTCTATGGCCAGCTTCGACTCCTGCCCTCCATATGTCAGTGTGATATATCCCAAGCAAAATTTTCTGAGTGATACCAGTCCACAGTCTGACTTGTGATGCAGCCTGGAATCATAATCACACCATGTTGGTTTGTTTGGCCAGTAGAGGACTGGTCCCCCAACTGAGCCTGCTTTCTTTTTTCTCTTTCTGTTTTTTTTCTGTCACCGATGGAGTTTGGGTTCCTTACCACTGTCGCCTTTGGATTGCTTAGTTGGGGACACGTAATATTCAGCAATATTTTTGACTGTTCTGACACTATTGGATGAGAACGTCTCAGGTTATGAATGTAACCATAGTTCCCTGAGAGAGGGAACTCGCACTGCGTCCCAAAGGGGGCGCTATGGGAACGCCCTCAGCATGAATGCGTCTGATGCACGTGTGTCAACTAGTCCAATGGCAAGAGTGAACGTCTCCGGCGGGTGACATCACGACCAGGAAAGGATAAATACACATCCGGAAAGACCGGCTTCATCTTAAATTGCCGAAGCAAATCGATCACAGGGATGCAGGGAGTATGGCAACGCGACGCAGTGTCTCGTTCCCTCTCTCAGGGAACTATGGTTATTGTCATAACCTGAGACATTCCCTTTCGAGGGAACTCGCACTGCGTCCCGAAGGGGGCGCTATGGGAACGATATCCCAAAACGCCATAATTCCAAAATGCCTGTCCGTGTGAAACTGTGGCACACTAAGAATAGAGCACTGATGAGCCTGGAGCTGCGTCCAGGTCGAGATATATCATCTCACAACGTGAGTGGCGAGGATCAGCCCACCACATCACAGACTTCCTTGAGGAAAACCCCCAACAACAAGGCCGTGGAGGCCACCATACTCCTAGTAGAGTGAGCTCTGACAGACAGTGGATACTGCTGACCAGAGACCTCATACGCAAGTGAAATAGTCTCAACTATCCACTTGCTAACCATTTGTATGGACGCAGGGAGACCCATTATTGCACGGTCCAAAACAAACAAACAGTTGATCTGAAGTCCTCCACAGGGCAGCTCTGTGGATATTAGGAGTCCAGTGCTCACACTGGACACACAAGATTCAACTTTTCCTGGTCCGGATCTGAGAACAGAGGACAGAAAGCTTGCAGCACTATAGGCCATGGCATATGGCATAGGGTAAAGGAACACTTTGACCATCCCTGGTGCACACTCAAGGCACGTAGGGGATACAGATAGGGCCTGAAGGTCTCCTACTCTTTTTAGGGGAGAAATGGCAAGGAGACATAAGGTCCAAGAGCCATATCCGACTTGGCCAGTAAGGCGCTACTAGCAGTAGACTTATCCCTTCCCGGCCATGGCATGTCTGTACCATGGCATCCAGTCCAAGAGGAACTGGATGCGTAAGGGATAACCACAGTGGACAGTGCGTCGTATTCGGAGACATGAAAGATCCACTTCCACGTGGCTATAAATCTCCCATATGAGCTTCACCAATTTGGGGTGAAGTCTCCATTCCCCTGGCCTCAGCCCCTGTCTTGACAGGATGTGTGCTCCTGTATTCTAGGTCCCTGGAATAAGATTGTGCTCGAAGAAAGCATCTTCCCCAGGGACCACAGGAGGATCTGGTGTGCCAGATAGTGGGTGCGAACGCAGACCCCCCTGTTGATTTAATAAGAAACTATCGATGTATAGTCTGTCCAAACAGCTTGATGACCTCTCAGGTCTGGGAGGACGAACTTCAACGCATTAAAGACCGCCATCATCTCCAGGCAATTATGTGCCACGAAAGATGATGACTCCTCCACAGCCCTTGAGCTGAGCAGCCTTCCATTACCACTCCCCAGCCTGTGAGAGAAACATCTATCATGAGAGTGACTCAATGATATTAATCTCCTAACACAGGGCCCTGGGACAGGAACAAACTTTTCGTCGATATAACCAAGGCGCGGAGACACCGCCACGTGATCTTGATCATACGAAGTGGGTTCCCCCTCAGGGAAAACCCTTGGTCCTGAGCCATCACTTTAAGGGTCTCATGAACAGCACACTCTAAAAAATGCTGGGTTAAAAAAACCCAAGCTGGGTAAAATATGGACAAACCCAGCAGGTTGGGTTAAAAGGCACCTATTATGCCCTCTTTCACATGATGTAATATAAGTCTCTGGTCTGGTCAAGTTTCAGCTTAAAATACCCCACAAATTTGCCCCTATTTGGGGGTGAGCAAAAACACGCCTTTTACTATATTACTATATTGCTGGCTAAAAAAATAAATCCAAAATTGGTTGAAAAAAATGGCTGGGTGAAAACAACCCAATCCCTGGTTTTGTCCATATTTAACCCAGCAGATTTTAGAGTGCAGGCCAAAAGGTATTACTGTTGGACGCAGCTGCCATCAGACCCAACAGTTTTAGAAAACCGTTTTACAGTAAATGACTGGCCTAGATATATCTCCTGTGTGACTGAAAAGATTGCAGAAATACGAGTGGGCGACAGAACGGCCCACAGCGTCACTGAATCCATACCATGCCCAGGAAGATGGTTCTCTGTAATGGAGAAAGCACACTCTTCTTGGCGTTCAGCCACAACCCCAATTTTTCATGTGAACAAGAACAACATCTCGATGTTGAACTGACCATCTGTTCCGACTGCGCTAATATTAGCCAGTCATCTAATCAGTTCAGAATGCGTATGCCCTGCAGCCTGAGCAAGGCCAGCGCTGCATCTACGCATTTCATGAACGTGTGGGGTGATAGAGCTAGACCGAATGGAAGAACCTAGTATTGGTATACTTTGCCCCTGAAAGCAAACCTGAGGAACTTCCTATGCTGTGGAAGGATGGAGACATGGAAGTATGCATCCTTTAGAACTATCACGACAAACCAGTCCTCGGATCTGGTTTAGCGTCATCATTTTGAACCCAAGTCTCCTGACTGAATGATTCAAATGATTCAGATCTAATACAGGATGCAACCCTCCATCCTTCTTTGGAACAAAATAGTAGCGGCCCTAAAAACCCTAACTCTCTGCTGGGAGGAAGAACCCGTTTTGTAGCTGCTTTCGCCAAAGAGTTTACTTTCTGTTCCATTACCAGAGCCTGCCCATTGAGATAAATTTGGCAGAAGCCTCAACTCTGCCAGAAAATCCACAAAAGGGAACCAGCCTCTCAAGGCTGGTCTCTGGTATACCTAGAGCAGCCACTTTGGTGACCTGAAATACACTGGCAGGAAACAACCCATTTGACTGCTTTTCGACCCTCCTCAGTGGGTGTGAACCTGATGCAGCGTCGTGTGAATGCTGAGTCATAGGTTGCTGGAAACCGCTGCACCCTGAAGCACCAAGGGTGCCAGGGTTGGCAGAACGGCCCCTAAGGACAATGAAGTGGAGCGGGCACCGTATACTGAGGTGTATATACCGCTCTCTATCCCATATGGGGCTGCCCTTAGATTTCATTCAGAGGGTGCGAGCCTGATGCAACGTCATCTGAGCGCTGAATCAAAGCTTGCTGGAAACCGCTGCGCCCCAAAGTACCGAGAGTGATGGGGTTAGTAGATCGGTCCCCTGAGGGCAACGAAGTGGCATGGGCACCATATACCGCTCCACCCCGCAAGGGGCTGCTCTAAGAAGCCTAACACCACTGGCGTCAGGATCTACATGAAAGGCTGAACTAATACGTGAATCTAACTACTTAAAGTCAGATAAATATGTATTATTTTAATTTCTCAAAATTTAATTACAGCCAACTGTCCATTTAATTTCTCAAAATTAAATGCAGCAAATGATCTATCAGACAAGTTAATACGGTCTGAAAGAAATGCTAAATATAGTATGTATATATAGGCATATAGACCATACACACATCAAATATCATTTAATCTCTCAAAATTAAATGCAGCCACATATCAACCAGACAGGTAAAAATGGTCTGGATGAAAGGCTAAATAAAGAGTTATTAGTGCAGACATATAGCTTTTAAAAACCAGGCAATATCCCATTTAATTCCTTAAATTAAATGCAACAATGAACTACCAGACAAGTGTACACGGTCTGAATGATTGGTTGAATATTTATAACTGCCGTCTGCACACCCTAATCTACGCGTTGCCTCGGCAAACACGAGATCAGAGCCTCTAGATTCTTTATTGCAGTTTGCAGACTCGAAATCTACGTGTCGCCTCGGCAGATGCGAGATGAGAGCCACTAGAATCTTATTTCAGTTTGCAGACACGAAATCTACGCATCACCAAGAAAAAAGCCAAGAGGACCAGAGCTAAAAATCTCGATAGTGCATCACATCGGGAAATTTATGAAGGAACACTGTCAGATCCCAATACAAGAGATGATGTGCGTGCTCTGCTTTTCAAACAAACAACACATGAATCACGTGTATCCCCACTCGTAGCGAGGGCAGGGAAGCACACACGACTCAAGTTGCTATTTGCTCGCCAATAAACTCCTGTCTAGAATATATAATGCTTGAGGACAAACAACAATAAATAGACAGAGACAGTTTCACACAGAGCGCTTTGCTGAGGCACAAAAGCTGAAGCCGGTCTTTCCGGATGTGTATTTATCCTTTCCTGGTCGTGACGTCACCCGCCGGTGAAGTTCACTCTCGCCATTGGACTAGTTGACACACGTGCATCAGACGCATTCACACTGAGGGCCTTCCCATAGCGCCCCCTTCGGGACGCAGTGCGAGTTCCCTCGAAAGGGAACTGAGCTGAGCTGGCTGTTTTCTCCAGAGCTGATATACTATAGCTGAACTGAACTCATTTCATATTTCATGATCTTTACACAGTTATTGAACAGAACAGAATCAACACTGAACTGTCTTCAGCTGAACAATGACACTATTTTCTTTTTAGAGCAGCTTTACAGAATTTAACTTAAGCCACTTTTCCAGCATCGGGCCGAATGTTTCTCCTTTGCACAAACGTTCCATTCCGTGCCAATCCAGGCCAGCTGGTACGGTTACGGTTTCATTTTCCACCGTGGGGCTGATAACGGACGCTCTTTGCAATGTAATAGGCCTATAAAAGCATCAGTCGTTGCCTTGGTAATGCAACAGTTTACTGATGTTATGAGATGTAAATAACTATCGTGTTATGGAGGATAATCAAATGTTTCTTTTAACTTTATTATTAATTTGTGTTTACGTCATGCAAGTAGAGCGCTAGCCAGCTACAGAGAGAAGCCAGGTAACAGACGAGTGACCAATCCTGAGTGGCGACGTCACATCATGGATTCTACCAGCACAATTCAGGGGCATGTTCAAGCTCAAACCGGTGCGCAACATTTTGCTACGGTTTCCGGATTGAACGACATGTTTCCTGGAAACGGTGTGCAACGGCGTGCAACAGGTTTGAGATACGTTTTCTCTTGTTTGGTGGGTGTGTCAAAAAAGTTAGCCCAATCAGCATTAACATGCATATAAACCACACAGTATTAAAGAAACAACTTGTAAATGTAATTAACATCAAAATAAATTCACAAGAGCAAGTATTGTTTACACATATTTATTTATCAATGGCAAAATAACTTAAATAATAAGAGCACAATGGCAAAATAACTTAAATAATAAGAGCACAAGTATAGATCTGCAACTTCTTTAAGTCTGTCTAAATATCATTTAGTAACTGCAATGTCTTCTGGTTCATATTCTTTCCTTAGGAAGGTGTGCTAGACACTGATTAATGTAACATAAAAATACTATACTTATATATTTTGCTATTATTGTGGAGTGATACTTTCATAAACATAAAGGCAAATGTTGGATCACAATAATTAGGAACCACAGATTCCACAAATCCCTTCACTCAATTTGGATGTTCTCTTTTATTCTCGACGGCAAGGGCAGTGACTGTAACATCGAGCGTATTTTCCAGTATTAAACACGTATTTATACCAACTTCATCAGGCTCCGAAAATTCTTCAAAAAGAACACAAAGAATGGCCTTCTCAGCTGCCGTAGTTGCAACCCTTGCGTCATCAGAACAGGGTGTTATATATTATATATTATATATAATGGGGAGATAAGAGGGTCTATCGGTGCGTTCCAAACGGGATATATTGCCCTCCGAAGGGCACTTCGGAGTGAAAATAATCATGGCCGCCATATTGAAGGGTCGTTCCAAACCGAAGTGCTCAAAACTGGCCACTTCAAAGGGCCCTTCGGAATGAAGGATTTCGAAGGGTACAACTGATGGACACTTCGGGCCCCCATGATCCTTTGCACAGGGAAGTTGTTTGACGTCACAGAATGGGAACAGGAGGTTAAAAGTTTGATTTTACCTATAAATGTATGTATAGTATTTTCTATACTACTGTAATATTTATACGAGTTAGATTTGGTACATTATTATGGTCAAAATGACGTTGTACTTCAACAAAAATACTTTACAGCTCCTTTTATCAGTCCATTCAAATGTTTCAAATATATAGACACAACATTCATTATGGTGCGATAAACCAAAAATAAATAAACTAACGTTAAACAAAGGGCGCAGCTTGCACAATCTACTCCTCTTTGATTGTCTCGTTAAGATGACGCAGAAGTGCATTCCAAAAAAAGAGTTTTTTTTACCCCTACACCCTTCATCCCTTCGAAGCTCTCACTCCAGAGGGTAAATCCTTTGAAGGGATTAGGGCATAGGGATGAGCCCTTCCGAATGGAACGCAGGGTATATCTCTTACCATTGGAGAAAGCGTAACGGCTAACTTAATCATGTGTGGCACCTCTCAGGCTATCATGTAATGGCAGTGAGGTCAGTCTAATTACAGATAATTATCTAATTATCTGTAATTAGATATTACACATAATTTGGTAGTAAAATGTAAAGTGTTGCACATTTACTTGGTGCAAGGATGAGTATATGTATTTTATAAAATGTTATGCAACTGCTTTTTAACACTTAATTAGAAACATCACCATTACTAAATTGTGTTGTCTGTTGCATAGGGACAGACACTTATAAGTTTATTTAAATGTACAATGTATTATGTGTTAAATGTACAAAAAGTGCAAATAAAGCTCTGTAAAAACACTATGTTGTAATTGTGTCTCACTGAATAATCAAAAGGTCTACACAACCAACACTTTCGCTAAATATAGGAAACAAGTCATGTAAGTAGACAAGTGGTCAAGTGGAAAGACATCATTTACGAGTATGCGATTTCAGATGCAGCCTGTGGGTAAGAAAATACATTAAGGGGGTGATCCAATTTTTATAGAAAAATATTCATAAATATTTATAAAAAAACATTCAGATAACTCTTCACAAAAACAATTTATTTCATAATGTGTAAACCCTTTTAAATTAGCAACGAACTTCTGAATGCACTTTTTTTTTTCTTTTTTTTTACATTGAATATAATCTGGATCTCAAACTAATTTTGTTTAAAGCTGTGTATTTGTGTGGCCAATGTTTTGTTGCTGTGTCCTCAGTCTGCATATTCTGTCCTTGTAGAGTCACTGTATTGCTGGAAGTGTCGGTAACGCTTTAGATTACAGCCCGGAAAGTACTGCGTAATTACCACGAATTTACAGCGTAACTTTCGATAATTATAGTGTACTTATACAGTAAGTACGTGTAAGTATAGGGGAACAATATGTAAAATGTAAAGGAATAAAGGGGTAACAACCAGGAAAATATCAAATTATTTATACTGTAAGTATTTTAGAACTAAGGGGTACTTATACTGTTATGATACAACAATCTTACATTTGGGAGAAATTTAGCGAGAAAATGCACTGATAAAGTTAAGGAAAGTAGATAGAACTATTGCAATCTTTATTAATACATGGGAAAATATGCTTTTGTTTCATGTAGTTACAGGGTAAATATGATATTACGGGCCGTAAATTAAAGTGCAGCTTGTTACACTCTTATTTCATGTAGTTACAGGGTAAGTAATAATAATTAAAAAATGCAAACAATATGATATCACTTGGAAACCTTTATTTGAAAAACAACTTATTTCAAAACAGATTTAAAGTTACACCACTTCTTATTCGTTTCTCTTGCTCGGCTTCCTCCTCCTCTTGTTCCTCTTCTTCTTTTTCTTTCTTTCCACTGATGAATTGTAAGAGGGACTCCCCTTTGCTATTCTGTATTAAAAGAAAATACAGTACAGCCGGAAATGTGCTTGTTTACTCATCTTTTACCCTCATGCCATCTGAGATGTATACGACTTTACTTCTTAAGATGAACACAAAAAGGTTTTTAGGAAAAAATAAATCATCTGGGAACGCTTTATAATGCAAGCTCACGTTTTCCTAAAAGCATCAACAGCACAAACAGTAATAACTACAGTAATCCATACGACCCCAATGGATGAATCAATGTCTTCTGAAGTGAAACGATACGCATTAGTCAGAAAAATATAAAATATTTTAACATTTTAAACTTTCGACCAACTGTCTCCTGCGCGTGCATCGAGGGTTGAGAGTTCATGCTTGACGTAACTTGAAGCGTGACATAAGCATGCCGAGAGACTCACGTGAAAAGTCACGAGGATGTCGGATGCCGTCAGTTTTTTTTTTATTATTTTTTTTATTAATGCTCACAACAAAATACACGGAATAACAGATAATGATAATGAGAAACAAACAAGACAGAATAACAGAGACGGCAGTTCTCGCGCGAGTTTCACATGAATCTCCCGCGGGAACGTCATGAAAGCTTCACGTTGCTCTTTACAATGTGCTTCATTGAGTAGAGGTGTGCGATACCGCTAGATTTGGTATCGATCCGATACCAAGTAAATACAGGGCCAGTATCGCCGATACCGATACCAATACCGATACTTTTTAATAATTAAGGTGGATGCGTCTTCAACCTAAATCTAAATGAATTTTCATGACTTTTAATTTGTTTTTGTGATTTGCATTTTGGGTTATTAATCAGTACTACAAAAGCTTTTGTTCAGAAACAACTTTTGGTTACTTCTGTTTTATTTAAACAAACAAAGTCACAAAGTTTTACTTCACAATAAATATAAAAACTGTAAAACAAATTCTCCTTGTAATACGATATAATGAGAACAAAATAACGTTTCTCCTCTTTAGTGCACTTCTTTTCAGGATTTAAAAAAAAAAATAATCATAAATAAAAACCAATTACTGTAAATACAAAATATAAGCCATACAGCCGCTCCTCTTTCTCTCTGCTGCCATTCTCATGCCTCTGACTGACTGCTGTTAGAAATGCGCGGCCGAGCGGCGTGCACGCCTGACTGCTGGTAGTAGCGCTAGTGGTGAGTCACGTGACGGTACAACACAGGAGAGGGGGAGGAGAGCAGTGTCGAGCACGAGCAGCACTCTTGAGAGCTTGCTCTGCTCTGTGATAGCAGCAGCATTTTGACAAACACGGCCAGGTCGCAAAACGAGAGCAACTGAAACTTAAGTATCGATATTTTCACGTTGGTATCGATCAATACCGATACCAACGTTGGTATCGATATTATCGATATCAGTATCGATCTGCCCACCTCTATCATTGAGCACAAAGTCGACTCTCATGCAGGCGCCGGTGACAGCTGGTCGGAAGCGAAAAGATGAATAACCTAAACCATGAGAACATTTCGGGGTGTACTGTATTTTCTTATAGTACAGAATAGCAATGGGATTCCTTCTTAAGATTCATCAGCTGAGAAACAAGAGGAGGTGGAAGCCAAGCGAGAAACAACAACAACCAAAAAACTGACAAAACTTGTTACTTACTGTCAGGACTTTAGAATTTGAAATGAAAAGTTGATTAAAAAAAATAATAATAAATGAATAATAAGTGTTGTAGAACTGTTTTTAATAAAGTTGTTTTTCAAATAAAGGTTTCAGAGTAAGTGATATCAGATTGTTTGCGTTTTTTTAATTACTTACACTGTAACTACATGAAATAAGAGGGTAACAAGCTCCACTTTAATTTACGGCCCGTAATGTCATACTTACCCTGTAACTACATGAAATAAGAGGGTAACAAGCTCC
>RJVU01009310.1:1047-25611 GCA_003731715.1 Anabarilius grahami | reverse complement strand
AGTTCTGATGTGCAGCAAAAGATTGTTGAGCTTCACAAAATAGAAAATGGCTGTAAGAAAATAGCTAAAGCATTGAAAATCCCCATTTCCACCATCAGGGCAATAATTAAGAAGTTCCAATTAACTAAAGATGTTACAAATCTGCCTGAAAGAGGACGTGTGTCTAAATCTTCCTAATGCACAATGAGGAGGAGAGTTTGAGTGGCAAAAGACTCTCCAAGGATCACAGCTGGAGAATTGCAGAGGTAAGTTGAGTCTTGAGTCTCAGAAAGCCTAAAAAAAAAATGATCAAACAGCATCTACATCCCCACAAGTTGTTCTGGAGGATTTCAAGAAAAATCCTCTGCTCTCATCCAGAAACAATTTCCAGCATATTCAGTTGTCAGACAAGACCGGAACTTCAAACGGGACCAGCTTCTATGGTCAGATGAAACTAAAACAAGAGCTTCTTGGCAGCAAACCCACCAGATGGATTTGGTGCACACAGGGATAAAATGTACCCCATGCCCACGGTTAAATATACTGCTGGATCTTTAATGTCGTGGGCCTGTTTTTCTGCTGGAGGTCCTGGACATCTTGTTCAGATACATGGCATCATGGATTCTATCAAATACCAACAGATAAAAAATCAAAACCTGACGCTTCTGCTAGAAATCCAATAATGGGCCGTGGTTGGATCTTCCATCAGGACAGTGATCCAAAACAAACATCAAAACCAACACAAAAATGTGTCACTGAGCACAAAATGAAGCTTCTGCCATGGTCGTCCCAGTCCCCTGACCTGAACCCTAAAGAAAATGAGTGGAGGGAACTGAAAAGAAGCACCACCAACATGGATCTGGGAATCTGAAGGATCTGGAGAGATTCTGCATGAAGGAATGGTCTCTGATCTCTTGTCAGGTGTTCTCCAAACTCATCAGGCATTATAGGTGAAGACTCAGAGCTGTTATCTTGGCAAAAGGAGGTTGCAAAAAGTATTTAACAAAAGGGTGCCAATAATTGTGGCCAACGTGTTTTGAGAAAAACATTTATTTCATAATGTGATTTTCCCCTCACTTTCAATTATTTTCCTTCAATGAAAGGTTAGATTTTTGCTAATTTTATGAATTAAAGATCAAAAGGATAAACAATGCATAATTATTTTTATTGTCATCTTTGATCATATTTACCAAGGGTGCTAATAATCCTGAGCACCACTGTAGGTACATTGGAATGCATTAGAAATACACTAAAGTAATACAACTTATGATCAAGTATTTGAATTTCTTTCACCATTTCAAACTGACTATATGTTGTTTTCTTTATTTTTCATAATTTCAAATATATACTTCTGTAACTACTTTCTATATGTATGTATAGTTGCTTTGCAATCATGCATTTTAAGTGAATTAAACAATTGCCGACCTGATTTTCAAAGTGTGGGCAAAATATTGAAAAGATAAAGGTCATAATTATAAAACTTACTTCATGATTATTTCTTTGCAACTCAAAACACATTTCCTGTAAAGTTTTATCTAGGCCAATACTATTTTTACACTCAACAAGTAGAACTCAAATTCTGATAAAGAATTTTATCATCCATTGCCAAATGAATTTTATCATCATAAAGAATTTTATCATTCATTGCCAAATTCACTAAGGCAATGGATGCCTTAGTGAAAAAAAACAACTACCAAAATGAATTTAAAATAGGCCTACATTTATTTCATACTAACTACAAACCCATGAATTTTCAAACTTTTGCATACAGCTCAAATGTAACAATGAGCTTTTTGCAAATAAAATAATTTAACATATTGAATTATTTTATTTGCAAATAGCTCATTGTTACATTTGAGCTGTATGCAAAAGTTTGAAAATTCTGCCTTTACAGCTGTCAGCAGAAACAGTTTCAGTTCATACCTCACATTTTCTTTGGTTTGCACAAAAAGAAAGTCTCATCTAAAAAACACCATCATCTAAAAATAATTTCATCATTCTCAAATTTTAAATACATGGTGAGATTTGTGTCTTTAGCTACAAAGAGTTTCTAGACTCTAAAGGTTACCCTCTGACAAATGTGCCAAAATCTGCAACACAGATTCCCAATAGTGTGCACTCTAGCAAGTTTGGTTGTTTAGCAAAAGTACAGCAAAACCGATTGTTGGTGAGTGTGATGGCATTGGCTTTATGGCGTGTTCAAAACATAGATCATTCATTGCGGGTCAACTTCTGGTTCAACCAATGGAAGGACGTTGGGGCAGGCCAATGAGAGTTAAGGTTTAGCTTCAGCAGTTACAATGTTTTCAAGTCATGTCAGAAAGAATGTATTTATGAGATAGCTCATAATTTTGAGTAATAATAATGAGTTTTTTCTTAAGAGTTTCCGAGTTAGGTGCATGACGGTGAGTAAACATGCCAGAGGCAATGGATACCTTAGTGAAAAAAAAACTACCAAAATGAAATAAATGTAGGCCTATTTTAAATACATACTAACTACAAACCCAATAATTTATATATACTGACATAAATATAATTAAACTTTATTTGGGGTTCTTCTTTATTGCACAATGCATATTTCTTAATAGTAAGCCTAAAATGTGTTTAATATCACTATTAGTAAGGATAGTATGATCACTGTATAATTTCAATGCAAGATATTTAAAGTGTAACCAAAGTATACCTGCAATAGTTCCACTTCTGCACAAATCTTTAGTTGGACCTCAACACAAAAATACTTCCAATTTAGCAGACTTTAAGTATACCAAATTTTTATGGAGTACATAAATATGTAAATGCATTTGTAGTATACTTAGCATAAAATAAATGTAGTTCAAACACATTTTAGTACAAATACATTTTATTTTAGTCAAATACATTTATTTTTTACTAGAGTGGCTTCTTTTTTAATTAATTAGTGAAGCTGGTAAAGCTGTTTTTTGTTGTTTAATCATCCTCTGCTGAGATCATAAGAAATTTAATTTCATTGTTTGCAGTTGATTGTTTCAGTGGCTGACATCAGATCAATTAATATTTGAAGTAGAAATGAATTTGAATGAAAAAGTTCCCAACCGAAACATGGCTGAAACATTTGAAATAAAATAATTATTTACAACTGACATAAAAACAATTTAAATATTTTGTTTGTTTGTTTGTTTGTTTTGGTTTAACTAAGAAATAAGTCAAATTATGTTAAATGAACATGAGCTGGGGTATTGAAAACTTCAAGTTCACTTTATTTTCGTAAATGTATTATAACTAAACTTTAAAAGTACAAATAACTACATTTGTCAAGTTGAAAGTACTATAATTAAATACATACAACTTAACTAAGTCAAAATAAAAAGATAACTCAAAAAGTTAAAGAAACTTCCTCTTTTTTAGAGTGTGGTGATGAGTCACATCACAAACAACTTTTCCAAAAGCTGAGAAGAACAATACTAATATATAGAAGGTGCACACAGTGTCATTCACACAAAAACTAAACACCATGGTAACACACATGAAATTTTAAAAATAAAAATAATAAACATCAATTTAACAACATTAGCCCCTGGTTTCACAGACAAGGATTAAGCTTGTCCTAGACTAAATTGCATGTTTGAGCTGTTTTAACTGAAAGCAACATGCACTGACATATCTTAAAATGTCAGAGCCATTGTTTTGTCTCAAGATGCACACCAATAATGTTTTTTGTAGGGTGTGTTTATAAAAGCTACTTAAATACCCTAATTGAAAGGCCTAATCCTGGCTTAGCCTAAGCCCTGTCTGTAAATTCGGGCCTATATGTAACATAAAACCCTAATATACATAACTAATTAGAAAAAAATTTGAAGAAAGTTATTACAACAAAAAAAACATAAAATATGAAGTGTTACGCAGGGAATTGTGGGAATATAAATTCACGGTTTTTCACTGTAAATTATACAATGACTTATTTTTCACTTCCAAAAACTGTACATTTAAATGGTATTTTACAGTAAAATTATATTAAATGTACAGTTAGAGCAATTACAGTTATTCACCGTATATAGTACAGAAACTTTCTGTAAACCAATTAACTGTTGTTCACTGGAGTATTCTCGTCACTTCATAACGTTAAGGCTGAACCTTATGAACTGTTTTAAATATGTCTTTAATACCTTTCTGGGAATTTGAAAGTTAATTATCTTGCGGTCAATGGAGGCCTCACTGAGCCATCAGATTTTATCAAAAATATCTTAATTTGTGTTCTGAAGATGACCGAAGGTCTTACGGGTGTCGTATGTGTTACGGTACACAGGAGTCAGACACAGATGTAAAAGGTAATGGGAGTTTATTGACACCAGTTGAGCATGCGGAAGTAATCAGGTAAGCAGAGATGTAATCGTAGGTGGATGTATGAGTAGAAAGGTGATACTGTCCTTATCCGTTGCAGGTATGGAAGACTGAGATGATACGCTGGAGCTGGAGATCGCTGGAGAGCACTCACACACAGGAGACAGGAGACACAGAAGGAAGGAGACACACTGGATACAGGTGAGTATAAAGCAGGGAGTCCTTGAGGTAAGCATATACCGAAGTATCTTCAAACGAGACCGGACGTGGAGTGGTGTGTGTGTGTGCTCTTTGTAGTGCTGCTGATTAGTGCAATGATGAGGTGCAGGTGGCGGTGATTAGTATTCTGGTGATAGAGTGCGTTGTGATTGGTGGACGGTGGAGCCTGACGTGTCTGTGACAGTATGCTGTAAAACCACATGTCTATCATAACAAACTTAACATCATATAAACTAGATACTGGATGACATCAGTGTATCTGGCCATTTGGTGTTGATTATGTCTCTTTTAACACCAACTTTACCTGCATTGAAAAGTCAAGCGCCAAGAGCCCAACATGCTGCCAGAGAGTCCTCGCTGCTGAAGAGAATCGTGGTGCTAAGGAAGATGGGCAGCATGAAGAAGCGGAGACCGCCAGTGGCTGCCTGAGGTGGTGGTGCTGGAGCAACATGTCGGGTGGGACGAAGACCTTGTTGCCGTGCTCCTGGGCTAAGGTGAGGTGGCTGCCATCCGAAAGGGAACGGAAGAGTCGGCGCTGTTTGCCAGGAGGCTAGAGTCTGCTGCTGTCCGCCATGTTTGGGGAGGAGCAGGACTTGCTGCTGGCTGCCCTCAACCAGGGGAGCCATTGCCGTCCGCCCAGAGGCGATGGAGCTTTGAGCTGTCCACCAAAGGATGTCCAGCACCATCGCATTGCACCGCGAGTGAGCTTGCTACATAATTCTATTAAATTACCGAGATATTTCAGTCCATTCAACACTTCAGAAGTTTCCTGGAATCAGAGATATTTCAGTTTACCTCTCATATTTCCAAATGCCTTAAACTCCCTTGAAAACCAAATGCGCTCATGCAAACATTATCTACAATCCCTCAGGAGAGAGCAGAACAGAAAAAAAAACTCCTTACCTGTCTCTTGTAGTCAGTCTCATTAACACATCATACCTAGCACATCCAGGTTCTTCGAAGACAAGACAGCATTCCACCCTCTCACATCCCTCAAGAGTAGGGACTACACAAATGGAGCTTTTTAGTGAGAAATCCTCTCTATACTGTGAGGAGACCCACACAATGCACGCATTCAGCTCCCTCAGGAGGTAAACAATCTATTACAATCACAACTCCTGTCAAAATTCGTATTGTAGTAATTTATCGCCCTCCAGGCCAACTGGGTACCTTTGTAGAGGAACTGGACATGCTGCTGTCCTCATTCCCAGAGGATGGCAGTCCACTTGTACTCTTTGGTGATTTCAACATCCATCGAGAGAAGCCTTATGCTTCAGACTTCCTGTCTTCTAGCCTCATTTGATCTCAATTGGCTCATCACCGCAAGTACCCACAAATCTGGCAACCAACTTGACCTAATTGACACTCGCAACTGTATCACAGACAACATTTAGGTAAAACATCTGCACATTTCCGATCATTTCTTCATTACTTTTAATCTACAACTCACTATTTGTGCACCACCAACCATTTTACCAGTTACCTTCAGACGAAACCTGCGGTCTCTTTTTCTTCTCATCTTTCCTCCGTTGTATCATCCTCCCTTCCGCCACTTATACAATTCTCATCTCTGGAAGTGAATACAGCAACAGACACTTTATGTTCCACCTTAACTTCATCTCTTGACATTATCTGTCCTCTGTCATCCAGGCCTGCATGTGCTACTCCCTCTAATCCCTGGTTATCCGATGTTCTTTGTGAACACCAGACCAAACTCAGGGCTGCAGAGAGAAAATGGCACAAATCAAAAGACCCATCTGACCTAGGTAGTTATCAATCTCTGCTCTCATCCTTTTCTGGTGAAGTCCATGCTGCTAAATCTTCATATTTCCACAACAAAATCAACAGCGCCTCAAACACACGCACACTTTTCAAAACATTCAACTCTCCTCTGTCCCCCTTCACCACCACCCACCATCTCCCTAACTGCTGATGATTTTGCTAAATTCTTCGCTGATAAAACATCTACCATCAGCAGTCAGTTCTCAACCACACACACACACAGAGGAACTCAGACCAACCACATACACAGCCACACATCTCCTCTTTTCCTTCTCTCCCCTCACTGAGACAGAAGTATCCAAACTTCTCCTCACCAGTCATCCCACCACCTGCCCCCTAGATCCCATCCCCTCACACCCTCTACATCGCTTCTACACTTTTACCAGCACTTACACACATTATATCACATCTCTCCACACTGGCACTTTC
Organism: Anabarilius grahami; assembly: GCA_003731715.1. NCBI lineage: Eukaryota > Metazoa > Chordata > Actinopteri > Cypriniformes > Xenocyprididae > Anabarilius > Anabarilius grahami. The sequence continues at coordinate 18,885 of RJVU01009310.1, read as the reverse complement.
CCTAACACATTCAAGCAGGCTCAGGTAACCCCACTGCTTAAAAAAAAAAAAAAAAAAAAATTAAACACATCACTTGTAGACAGCTACAGATCCGTCTCTCTCCTTCCATTCATAGCAAAAACTCTTGAATGAGTTGTTTTCATCCAGATGTCATCTTTCCTCTCACATAATAACCAATTGGACATCAACCAATCTGGTTTCAACCGAGACTGCACTACTGTCGGTCACTGAATCCCTACGGATTGCAAAGGCTGATTCCAAGTCATCAGTTCTCATTCTGCTCGATCTATCTGCTGCCTTTGACATGGTGAATCATCAAATCCTTCTGTCCACCCTCTCATCACTGGGTATCATAGGTACTCCACTTCAAACATCCTGTCTCACAGGTAGGTCTTTCAGGGTTGCCTGAAGAGGGGAGGTATCCAAAGTTCATCAATTGATCACAGTAGTTCCTCGGGGCTCAGTTCTTGGAACCTTCCTCTTCTCCATATACACTACATTACTGGGTCCCATCATACAGGCACATGGTTTCCCCTACCATTGCGATGCTGATGACATGCAGCTCTTCTTTCATTCCAACCAGATCATCCCACAGTAGCTGCATGAATCTCAAGCTGTCTGGTGGACATCTCAGCATGGATGAAAGATCATCATCTGCAGCTCAACCTGGCAAAGACCGAGCTTCTCGTCTTCCCTGACAATCCAACTCTAAAGCACGATTTCACCATCCAGTTAGGTACATTTTCAATTACCCCATCAAATTCGGCCAGAAATCTTGGAGTAATCTTTGATGACCAACTGACCTTCAAAGACCACATTGCAAGGACAGCTCGGTCATGCAGATTTGCACTACACAACATCAGGAAAATCTGACCCTTTCTGACAAAACATGCAACAACTTCTCGTCCAGGTCCTGGTTATTTCTAGGCTTGATTACTGTAATGCTCTTCTGACTAGACTCTTCTGGGCGAATGGAGCCGACTCGGGGACCGGAGCGGAGTCTGGAGCCGACTCGGGGACCGGAGCGGAGTCTGGAGCCGACTCGGGGACAGGAGCCATCTCTGTGCCCCAGGACATCCCCTCATACCCACCAACAGGCACAAGTAAAGTGGCCAACCCGACTGAGGGTTCAGGTGTGGCAGTGGCCATCTTGACTGAGGGCTCATGCGTGGCAGCGGCCATCTTGACTGAGGGCTCATGCGTGGCAGCAGCCATCTTGACTGAGGGCTCATGCGTGGCAGCGGCCATCTTACGAAAAGGCTTTGGGATGGCGGACATCTTTATCACTGAGCTGAGGACTTGGGGAAGTGCAGGAGGAAAGAAATGGATGTATCCATTGGAGGGATATGTGGAGGGAACCGGCTTGAGGTGAGCTGGTGAGGCCTTGTGTGTTTCCGACGGGGCTGGAAGAGAATACTTATCAACTTTAACTTAATCATCTTCAAAATTTGAGCCATTTAAATAGAGAATCAGATTAGTAGACTCGACTAGGGAGAAATAACACGTTCGCTATAACGAATAGTATCCTTATCCAGCCCCATCCAAAAACACACACAGAGAGAGGCGTCATCCAAGCTCACCTGATTATAGAGCTCAAGAAATTCCTCCACATACCTCTCCAATTTGGCGGACATTCTGCTTCAAACCCCCCTCAGCCAGGATGGTGGTGTTTAGTTTTGGTCCTGTCATGGTATGTGACCACAGGAGGAAAAAGGCAGGAGAGCAGGTTTCCAAATAACACTTAAAGGTTTAATAATAACTCAAAAGGCAGGTTAACACATCCAAAAACAACAGTGACAGGACAAAGAACAGACAAAAAATGAGGGCTTATAAACATAGCAAACAGAGGAGTTAACAAGACTAATAAAGAGACACATCTGAACTGAAGACACTAATCAAATGAGTAACCAAGGATACAAATGAGTAGCGGAAAACTGGAGCAAAGGAGGACATGTGACTAACAGAACAAAGTGCAAAACAGACAGACATGTGACACAGTGAAAGTGTGCCTTTCTTAAGGCACTTTTTTTTCTTTCTTTTTGCTAAGTGGATGACATACTTGATAATGCACAAGCTGACATTATTAAGTATGTCATCTGTTTTGCAAAACAATAATTTTTGCATTGTTTAAACAATTTTTATATTATCATAGACTATACATACCGCACAAACCTTTCACCGTTTCTCAACGAGACGCCTGCCACACTGCACATGTGCGGAAATTTGTTCAGAATAGATGTAATGAATACATAAACAAATATATGAATCAGATTACAAGGTTTAGGGTACAAATAAACAACTTAAAGATTCTGAAATCAGACTGGATTCATTCAGACTGACAAAAATATGTGCATGTAAACATATTTAGTGTGTTAAACATTGTTGCCACAACATAATTAAACCCAACATATACATTTTTTTCTTTTCTATTAAATAGGAAGAAAACAAAGACTTTGGAACAGCAAGAGTCAGTCCAGACCAACAATTACAAAAGATAAAGGCTGAAAGAGAAAAAATAGAGCATCTATTTCAAAGACTTTATCCTTACATGAACTACAAACTGAGAGCTGCAGATGTTCTTCAGTTAACTGCACATTCATTGGATTCACATGAGTCTTGTGCTGAAAAGGAGCTGATTCTGAGTTTCCTACAAAAACTACTGATGATGAACTACAGAGCAAGATATGTTGAAAAGGTCAATGAATCGGATCATAAACAACAAAGAGCTACTGCCCTATCTGAAGACAGTGGTGATATATTCAAAGCAGTATCTTTGTTTAAACAGTCAAGTCAGTCTGAGCGAATCCACCCGATGGATGTTCAGATGGCCGTGTTTCATTGTGCTGATGGTTTCCTGAAGCAGCTAATGGTCACTAAACTGTCCCAGTGTCAGTACGCTCTGCCTCTGCTTGTACCTGATCCATTCACACAACAGATTGAGTTTCCTCTTTGGACATTTAGACAAATCAACAAGAGCTGGAAGATGAGAAACTGTCATCAGTCAAAACCAGCCGATCTACAAGGCAGAAACTCCAATGGTGTCTTTCTTCAGGTTTGGCTCTGTGTCTTCATCCAAGTCTCAGCTGATGAACAGTCTGATCAATGAGAAACACAACACGTTCTTCCACAGGAACTGCCCAGGCAGCAGCAGAACCAGAGTCCTGATGGATGGAGTGGTGGAGATCGCCTGGTTCTGCCCTTCTGGGAAAGACACAGATAAATTCACTAACTGTGTTGCGTTCTGTAATCTACACGGTGATGCAGGAGACCATGAGAAACAGCTGCAGATCCTCACTGAAATGAGCTCAGTCAATGTTGTTCTTCTGCCACAGCTGGACAGGAATGATGAAAGCTCAAAAATAATCCAAAAGCTGTACACAAACAGAAAGCCACTCATTTGTATTTTTACTGAGGATGAATCTATTGCCATTGAGATGAAGAAAGGGAAATTCAAAATTGGTCTGAAAGACAGAAATCAGTCAGATGTATCTGAAGAACTCATAAGAGCTATAAAAGATTGTCTCTCAGAGTCATCTTCCAATTTCAGACTTCAAGATGTGTCCAAACACTCAGACATCAGAGTAGATGAGGAAGATGATAAAGACTGCAGGAGAGGAAGAGAAGCAGCGGAGCAGATGATGAGTTTACTGGAGAAGAAAGATCTGAGAGAAATCAAAGAATCATTTCTGCCTCATCAGGGGAAACTGTGGCATCAGTGGAGTCAGAAGAACAAAGAACTACATCGACCTCAAGGTGATGAGACAGAAATGGACATCAGCAGAAAACAAACAGAAATGAAGAAAATCCGTGAACAACAGCATGATTCTGACATCAGTGACTTCATCAAGCTCTTTATTAAAGAAATTAGCTCAGCTGCTGCAAACAAGGTGCTGTTTTTCATTAAATGGCTCAAAGTCATCCTGGATGAACAGACATCAGCTGACCTTTCAGCTCTACACCACGAGTACAATAATAAGTGGTCAGCAGTTGTAAAACTGAAAGAGAACAACGACAAACCTGAACAATTTCAAGCTGAACAAACAGACCTTGAGAGAATATCTGAGGAACTTCAAGCTGCAACCTTTGGTCTGGAGCACATCATGAGGGAGATCGGTCAGATCTATGAATCATGTTCATCTATGAAGAAGAACAAGAAAGACCTGCAGGTTCACTTCTCTTCTCTCCCGAGTCTTGCAGCAGAGATGATGATCTCTGGATTTCCGTTGGAGCTAATGGATGGAGATGCTGCTCATGTTCCTGTGATCTGGATCTCTGCTGTTCTAGATGAACTCATCCAGAAACTGGGAGACCAGAGAGTTTTTGTGCTGTCAGTTTTAGGGATTCAGAGCTCTGGGAAATCCACCATGCTGAATGCCATGTTTGGACTCCAGTTTGCCGTCAGTGCTGGCAGGTGCACCAGAGGAGCTTTCATGCAGCTGGTCAAAGTGTCAGATGAGATGAAAACACAGATGAACTTTGACTATATTCTGGTTGTTGATACTGAAGGTCTTCGTGCTCTAGAACTGGCTGGAAGATCAACAAGACATCATGACAATGAACTGGCAACATTTGTTGTTGGTCTTGGAAATATGACCTTGATCAACATCTTTGGTGAAAACCCAGCTGAGATGCAGGACATTCTTCAGATTGTTGTTCAGGCCTTTCTGAGGATGAAGAAGGTCAGACTGAATCCCAGCTGTGTGTTTGTGCATCAGAATGTTTCAGACGTCACAGCTGGAGAAAAAAACATGGAGGGAAGGAGACGACTTCAGAAGACACTGGATGAGATGGCAACACTCGCTGCTAAAGAGGAAGTCTGTGATGCAGAATGTTTCAGTGATGTCATTAGATTTGATGTTCAGAAAGATGTGAAGTATTTTGCTCAGCTCTGGGAGGGCAGCCCACCCATGGCACCACCAAACCCAAACTACTGTGAGAATATTCAAGAACTAAAGAAAACAATTTTGATTCATGCCTCAAAATCCAATGGAATGGGGCTGACACACCTAAAAGATCGTATTAAAGTTCTCTGGAAGGCTTTATTGAATGAACGATTTGTCTTCAGTTTCAGAAATTCTCTGGAGATTTCAGCCTACAGGAAACTAGAGACCAAATACAGCAAGTGGTCCTGGTGTCTTCGCAGTTCCATGATGGAAACTGAGAACAAACTACACAACAAAATAGAAAATGAAGCAATTCATGAGGTTGAGGAAACTGATCTTCAAAGAGAGCTGAAGAAGACAAGTGAAGAAGTTAAAAAATCTATGTCAGAATTCTTTGAGAAAGATATTGATGCAAATATACTGATTCAGTGGAAAACATCATTTGAAATCAAAATCAAGGATCTTCAGGAAAATCTTGTAAGAGAAACAAAGAGGAAATTAAATGAAGTTCTTCAGCAGCGAGACCTGAAAAAAAAGATTGATGCCCAGAGGACACAGCATGAAAACACTCTTTTTGAAAAGAGCAAAGAACTTGCCTTAAAACTCAAAGACAAAGCAAATGATGTAGAAACACTAAAAGAAGAGTTTGATTTGTTTTGGAAACATTATGTAAAGAAGATAATCTCAGACACTCCTCCAATCAAAGACATTGACATAATGAAAGATGTGAGAGAGATCCTCAGTGACACCTATGGAAGTGTTTCTGTGGACTACTGGAAGGTGAGCAGAGATATTTTCTCAATGCAGAGTTATTCAGATTATGTACAGTTAAAGAAATCCAGTGGATTTACAAGACATTTTAAAGATAAATTTAGATCAGCTAAGGAGAAGTTTGGTTATGGTCCTCTATCTAATGAGGATGAAATCCAAATAAGATCATTAGTCACAGATGTTGCTCTACATACAGACAAAGTGATTCAGTCATTTAACATTTCAAAGATGGGCTACAACATTAGCTGCATTCAACACATCATAGATTACATAAAGGTAAGAGTAACAGAACATCAGGAAGGCAGAGTGAAATATGTGTTCAAGATTGAATTCTTCATGGATTTGGTTCTTTCCATCTTTAAGAGAGAAAACAAGATGATTTCTGACCAACACAGATTGTTCAGAGATGCCAATGATCCCATAATATTTGTTGAGAAGAAGAGAGAAGAGTACTATATAATTTTCCAAAAATACTGTAATGGAGCAACATCAGCTGCTATTTTTGGACAAATCATCTGTCAGAAACTTAAAGAGCCCATTGAGCAGAGTGTCTACAAGAAGACTGCCAGAGATCTGACAGATGAAATGAAAGCAAACTGCAAATCACTGAATGGAAACAGATCTAATATAGAGAAACACATTCTGAAGACACTGGCAGAAGAGGAGGATTTTGGCAAATACATGAACTACATTAAAACTCCCAAAGATCACTTCAAGGGTTTCATCAGAGATGAAGTCACTTGGTATATCACTGATAAGCTCAGTTTCAGTGTTTTTCCCAAGATGAAGGAGAACATCAAACTCCTGCAGCAGAAGATCATGGAAGCAGCACATGAATCTACTGGACATGTTCAAGTGAACAGAGGAGATGTTGGTTCATGGTTAAATAGTTTCACTCAGCAGTTCTCAGATGTCCTGATCTTCTCAAAAAAAGACCTAAGTGGAGTGGAACATGAGGATGTTGATGATTTCAACCTCCTGGAAGATGTGATAAGACAAGAACTTCCTGCTATAATGTCTGAGATCATCAATAGGTTCAACACAGAGACATTTGATGAAAAATTGGACATCAAGAACAGGCCAGATGAGATTCTGATTGATCATTTCTGTCACACCTGATCTCTCTGAGCTGCCCTACTGGAAGTGGTTTGTGTGCAGATTCCAGAAAGATCTGGAAAAGCACTACAATAAAACGTTTGAAGGAAGTGATAAGATCCCAGATGAATGGAGAAAGCTTACAAAACATGATGCTATTGAGAGTTTGGATAAATGCTTTTAAACAAACTAATATACAATAAAATTTTAAACCACTTATTCGCAGAGCACAATATAAAATATGAACATGTACTTCCAATTTTTTATAAAAATTTATCTAGTTCCATTGTATCATTACTCAACAATATTACTGGAACAATTTAACACTGAATAAACATTTTCTTTGTGAAGTAATGGTAACTGAGCTATTAGATAACTTAACTTATCACATTAAAATAGGCAAAGTGGACATGTAAAATAAATAGAATACAGGTGATATAATAATATTAACAACAAAAAAGATGAAACAAGACATTTATAAAATTTTACTTGTTCCAACTCTTCTTATTTCAATCTTAGACTTTTAATCTTAAATGTGCAATTATTAATAATTGTAGAATGTTGTATCTTTATTTGTCTGGTAGTAGACCATCATATAAAATTTCCTGTGAATTTTTGAAGGACGATGTCTGTTGTTGTTTTGTTTTTGATGGATATGTTGTTGTCACAACTTATTTTCCTGTGACTGGATGGTTGCTTGTGAATTTGGTGGGTATTTGAAAATTGTCAACAGTTGCATATACATTTTCTTAAATAAAGGCCTTTTTAAACATTCAGCCATAACCCAGAGTTATTTAACATTAAAGGGGTCATATGATGCTTCTTAATATTTTCATTTTTCTTTAGTGTGTAATGTATCGTTGTGTGCATGCCTTGTTTTGCCACTCGAAGTTCTCATTGACAGAACTTTCTGCCTGACGACTATAAATATGAAGGCGTCATGCCGTTATAGCGCTATACTTAAAAAAGGGAGGGCATAAAGTACAGTCGCCGTCCAAGTGGGCTACTCTTGCAAAAGACAAGGCCACTGACAGGGGCTATCTTTTATAAAGAGATATATTTCAGGCCCTCTGATATAATTCAGTCCCCTGGCAAAACTTGTGCTAGGGTCTGTCGCAATGCATTAATAACTATATTAATAACTATTGATTTTTACAATGGAATGAATCAATATTGAATTTACTTGGTCAATGAGACCATTTTCTTTAAGAGCTGCTGTGCAGCCAAAATTATTTACCTGTTATCAATGTAAAGCTGCCTTGACACAATCTGCATTGTAAAAATCGCTATATAAATAAAGGTGACTTGACTTGAGCTTATGTGAGCTATGGCGAGCCAGACAGACCCTGTACTGCTGTGTATACAAGTATTGCTGAACTCGGACCTATCTGCATCTTGGAATTCTTTTCAATTACAGTTACTTCACACACACCTGTTACTTCTTGGACCTGTTACGCTCAATACTTTAAGGATTTCTAAAGCACTATTATAACATAGTAATGTTTAAATGTTTATTTAATACTTATGTCATCTCACACATGGATCTGCATTCATTTTTAAAAAAAAATTTGTGTGTCTCTTTAAATGCAAATGAGCTGCTGCTCCCGGTCCCCTTTAAAAAAGAGGGTGGAGCTTCAAGAACTCACACCAGTGTTCTGAAATATTCAGTGTCTGAGATTTTCAGTGACACTGGGAGGAGCTTACATGAATATTCATGAGTTTCCTGTTTTGTGTTAAAGCGATTCTGAAAATGTTAGTGCACGCTCTTTGGCTTACATTAAAGGTAATTAGCCCATGTTACAGCATTAAATGAAGTCAAGCTTATATTTTAACAGTTATTGATGCACAATATTTTATATATAAGCTATATTGTGTTATGTCATGTCGTTTGTTAGCTATGTTTGATATGAACACAGCCAATTATTCGCCAAGGTGTAATTAGGATTCGTTAAACGAGCCAATAAGCGTAGCCCATTTTAGTTGTTTCTGTTTTACCTTGAGTCTTTAAAGCATATAGTTTTAAAGGTTTGCCAAAATGTATGGTAGCATAATATTAATTGTGAACAGGTTTGTTGTAATGTTACTTTGTTAGATATTTTAGATTGAATGTGTCAGTAACAAAGGCTGGTATCACTGAGATCACAAGAGCAGACCAAACATTCATTTGTCTGGGATCCCAAGACCCTGTGTAAAGTGTGTCAATGTGTGTTTAAATACAAGTGTTTTTGCTAATTTTATAAGTCGTATAGGTCATGACTTCTCCTTGTTTGAGAATGCAATTTCAACACTGAATCAGTTGCTCTTTTTTATTCAAAATCAAACTACTCTCACTATTTACTTTCATCTTTGATATTACAGTAATGCAAATTACTACATGCAAAATACAATACTCACTACAATACATGTTTTAGCCGCTGTTATGGCCCCCATCTAAGTCCGGACCACAACATAAATGACACAACACAGAATGGCTGTTAAAGTACTCATTTTTATTTTCTTAGTTGATCTTTTGATAAATCATTTTGTGCGGCAGCAGTTGGAGAGTACTAGCATTCCCTGTGCATCAAAATAAAGAAACCAAAATACAGCAACGTAACATCACTCCTTATCTATTCAAAAAAACAGAAGAAAAAGGTGGTGGCCAAGTGGCCTACAAAATCAAATAAGGCACTCACCCCCTCCAGCTACACATGAGGTTTACAAACATGTATGTGGGACATTAAAGTTCAGGACATAAAACTCTCGCAATGGTTAACAGCACTCTGTTAGAATGTAACTTGATTTAACAGCATTTTCACTAAAGCTTAACACCAGAACTAACACATGAGCAATAATTATCAAAGAGAGAGACACACAGAAAAGATCATGGCAAGTAACAAAGAGAGTAACAATCAGGTAAGAGCGAGAGCAAAAGTGAGAGCGCCATCCAGCGATATCCACAGGAATTTATAGTCCAGGTCTCAACTCTGGTCCAATCAATCGACAGTCTATCATTAAGCCTTGGGCCAATCCTGTTAGAGAGGAGATATACACATATACACAGCATACAATACGTCATAGACGTAACAGCCACTAAATAAACATAATTCAAATTTAAACATTTTAATTGTTATGCAAAGCTTGTAGAACTAAAACATTTCATTGTGAATAATATACTGCAGGTTTGCTCATTTCACAACTTAGTTCTATTTCACCACTGTGTTAAATTGAATGCTGATTCACAGTGCATCATGTTTTTTCCACATTAAAATATTTTGTTGATGAAATGCATCATTTTGTGGGAAAAAGATTTAGAATGTTTCTTAATAATATGGGGAAAAAAATAACACTTCACTTTAGGATTTAATAAAGTTTCTTTGAATTGTTTTAACAACTGAGCAAGCAATTAAGAAATGACAGAACAATCACAGCAGTGAGTATATATGTCTGATTATCCACTTAACAATAATATTTCCTCATACTTTTGCCAATTATGTCATCCCCATATAAATATTTGTAAATAAAACCGCATTAGTTACTTTTAGTTTTGTAGCTGACCAATTTAACCACTTGTAATTCAATTTTAACATTTTAATTGTTTTGGAAAGCTTGTAGAATTAAATTAAAACCTTGTGAAAGTGCTGCAGGGAAGCTAATATCACTTTCTCATCATGTTTCTATTCATATAGAGCATTGTGAGTTTTGCAGAAAAAATAAAGAAGGTTTACATGCATTAATTCATGCATGTCTAAAACATAAACCTAACTCTCAATAAATGTGTTTTAAGGCGAGACACCCCAGGTGAATAGGGTAAAAAAAAAATAACTAATAGATATCACCATACTTCCCCAGCTGACTGATTACATTGAAAATTGCAAAAAATGTTTTGTATAACAAATTTTCTCAAATGGTATGTTAAAATATGCAAATGAGGCATTATCTAATTAAATATGCCCTAATTTGCATACATTTCTAGAACAAAAATCTGAATATTGGATGAAGTCAGGTTAAAAATTTTGATTCATTTAATTTTTTGGACATATATAATTAAAAGGTTTTTACAGAGGTAATTTTGGCTATCTCTTTTTATGGTAGCACTTTATTTTACAGTACGTGTACTTTCCTGGTACATATATAGTAATTATGTTGTACATACAGGTAAAAGAGTGGTAACTAATGGTATGTACATGGTAAATATTTTGTACTTACAGACAAGTGTGGGTAATTACAGGCACTTACTAGTGGTATGGTAACTATGTTGTACTTATGGACAATTGTGGGTAATAACAGGCACTTACTAGTGGTATATACATGGTAACTATGTTGTACTCACGGACAAGTGTGGACACAAATAACAGACACTTACTTAACTACTGAGAAACAAATGTGCTTACCAAAATGATACACTGCAGTAACTATACAGCACTTCATTGTGTTAATACTTATCAAGTAGTCCTTTTAAGCAAGGCTTTTGACACATGACAACTGAGTATACCAAGTACAGTAGTGTTACTGATCTGTATGTATGTCATCAAAATACCCCTATTAAGTGAATTATTGTCCTGTAAAGATTAGGCAAGTTGAACCGCAAAAGTATATCATCCAGTACTCAAGAAGTATCTTGTACCATGCTTATACCCCACCCTAAGTAATGTGTAATTTACGCATTAACTAACTGGTATATTCACTAGTACGTTCATAATAAGTACATGGAAATAGGACTGTAAAATAAAGTGCACCTTTGTACATATACAGTACATAGGAATTACCGTGATCTCATGAGAATACGTGTGTATTTTTACATAAAATGTGGTTTAACCACGTACATTTACTTACGTTTTCATACACACAAAAACGTTCAACACTGACATATTTAGAGGACTAAAACGTAAAAATACTTACGTATTAACAACAAGAAAAACATAAATCATGTAACGTAAAGTTTGAATGTAAATGAATTCCCCTGTAATAAAATCATGGGATTAATGTTTTAAATCTGTTGTATGTATTCAATTGTCATATCAATACATGTTTTTAGTCACATTTTTTTGAATACTGTTTACTCATCTACTTAATATGAAATAACATTTCTGTTCGTGACTTGTAATATTTAGTTTGTTTCCTGTGTGACACAGAAGGTGTTTTCTCCTATGCAGCGACTGACAATACAACCATAAGATACATCAAAACACAACATATATTCACAAATCACACCCATTTTATTTGTTTGCTGTACTCCATATCTTTAGAATCCATATGTTTGTTAGGAACAGATCCAAATTCTTTATCCATCAATCGTCATCTTCATTCTCAGCAGCAGCGACGTCACAGTCAAAGCTCGCGCTCGTTATAATTTAAATTTGAAAGTAGCGCCACCCTCGAGCGTTATGTATGTTTTGGTTCAGGATGGGGTTTAGGGATCTTACATTTATCTACAAAACGATAAAAGGGAAATTATACTTATGACATGAAAGATTCGTAAATATTTAACATTTTTTCGCTCTAAAAACGTTAAGTATTTTTATGTTTTAGTGCTATAAATACGTCAATATTGCACGTTTTAGCACCTTTATAAACGTACAAAAATGTACGTTTTGTGTCTTTGAAAGTTATGTATGCTCTTACCAGGTGTAACTTACACATTAACTAACTGGTATATTCACTAGTACGTTCAGAGTAAGTACATGGAAATAGGACTGTAAAATAAAGTGCACCTTTGTACATAAACATTACATAGGAATTACCAGCTCTTTAACCTTTGCAATAATAAGCTTAAGCATTTTAATACAATTAGTTAGTACAGTAATGTGTCTTACTAGTTACCACACATAAGTGCCTGTAATTACCCACACTTGTCTGTAAGTACAAAATATTTACCATGTACATACCATTAGTAAGTACAGTAATGTGTCTGAAGGTTACCATATACGGACACTATAAGTAAGTGCCTGTTATTACCCAACACTTGTCTATAGGTACAAAGTAGTTACCAAGTATGTATCATTGGAAAGTACAGCAGTGTTTCTTATTAGTTTCCATGTACATACATGTCAGGTAAGTACCATGTGTTACCACTCTTTTACCTGTATGTACAACATAATTACTATATATGTACCAGGAAAGTACACGTACTGTAAAATAAAGTGCTACCCTTTTTATCACTCCATAAATCAGAAAATACTATCAACAGCCAGAAAATAAATAATTTTCAAAAAAAATTTAGGAATAAAATGTTGTATAAAATACAGCAAATTATGAAGCAAATCAACAAATCCCTCGGTAAAAACCTTTAGAATATAGATAGGACTAAATCTGTAAAGTTTGGTGTATGTAAGTTCTGCTGAAGTGGAGATTTCTGACTCAGAGCAGGAGAAAATATTATTTTAAGAAAACGGCCTTTAAAGATATTTAATGTAATTGAAATCTATAGACGCAAATAGATAAAGTGCTATAAAACATACACTTAAAAGTGTATTTTGAATATTTTCTTTCCACCAGTCTGAAAAAAACACTTTTTGAAAAGCCAAAAAGTGCAAAATCTCAAAATTGAAAAAATAGTGTTTTTGCCTGTAGTGACTCCCCTTAAAAATAATAATGACTGGTTAAAGTTATGCAGGCTATCAACTGAGAAAGCAATAGGCAATGACAAAATAATCACAACTGAAACTTTTATTATGCCACCACAGATACATTTATACAAGTTATCTTATCAAACGAACTAAAAGAAAATCAAATCAAACCAGTTGTAGCCCATACTAGTTTTTGCACAAAAATCTTCAGTGCCACTTTAACACAAAACAGGAGACTCGTGAATATTCATGTAAGCTCTGCCCAGTGTCAACGAAAATCTCAGACACCGAATATTTCAGAACACCGGCAACAAAACTTAGCTTAATGCACACTAAACCTTAAACCTACCCGATAGTGTTAACAAACGCAAATGTGACTTAAAAACATAATCATAACCATAACATTTTAGGTTGTTTTTGAACTCTTATCTTTGAGCTTTTTTACCGTGACTTGTCTTTCACGGGATTTGTACCTGGGCTCTTCACATCGCAAGTACATTTACAAGCTGAGCTACCGAGCAAGCTTAATATGTCAGTAAAGCTGAACATCTGGAGCTGGTGAAGTGATGCAAAACTCCAAAATATATTCGGTCACAAATCAAGCACTATGGTAAAAAGTGTTTTCAGGTCATAACATAATTGTGCAAGGAGCAGCGTGAAAACAATTCTTTATTAATCCATAATCTGCCCCTGTAATCATAATTGAAAAATAAACAGTACAAGAAGTGCTCTTTAAAATATTATCCATGAACTCTTTCTCTTGCATTATCATTAACATATACAGCGAATTACACAAAAATACTCCTTAACTTATGACGCTTTTCCACTGCAAGGTACGGTTCGGTACGGCTCACTTTGGCTCACTTTTTGCTGCTTTTCCACTGCATGGGATGGGTGGAGGTTTCAAGTGAGCCATACCGATACTAAATGTGACGTGTAAACACTGCAAATCACTGATTGGTCAGAGAGAATCATCACTACCAGCTGCTAGATTTAAACAGTCAGTAACAGCCACCGCAGTATCATTTGTTCAAAAAATGACTTTCTTTAAAAGACCATCGTACACAAAAAGAAATAACTGTATCGTGGTCAGTAGATGAGGTGGCGCAACTATACGATCAGTCTATCCCACCCACTTAAGCACCCCCAGAAAGTGGTCCTAAACTGCTGTGGAAAAGCAAACCAAAAGTAAGTGAGCCATGCCATGTCGGGCCGAGTAGTAACAACTTTTTAGCAATACTGGTGTTTTGTATTGACCCTTGTTCAAAAAGTAGCCTGGTGTGAAATGATTTGCGCAGACATAAATGAATTTAGGTATATGGTGGTGCATTCCTTTCAAAAATAAAACTAGTCCACTGTGTCTACATGAAGACTGTTATGTTCACTCTTACATCCAACAGAAAAATATCTGCATGGCTTACGAGACATTGTTGTCGCTACAGCTGCTCGAACATGGAGAAAAGGCGGACAGTGTACAACTGGCTGAGGACAGAAACAATGCTAATATGGGACAGTCCGTCAGCGGTTGTGGGTGGGGCCTGAGTAGTTTGATGTCATACTATATGCAAAGACCATGTAAAAGTGAATTTTGCATCCAATGTCCCCTTTAAACAAAAGAATAAGACGGAAGTAGAATGGTGAGTTTTTCTTAGCATCTGTTTCCATGGTGAATCATCAATTCGTCGCTCGGTTAAGAATGTCTTGTGTGTTAACCGGAACATACTCTGGGTTGGCTGAACTTATTCCCAGACGCATTTTTGGAACCAGCATACCTCGAGTAAACAAGATTTGGGTTAATCAACTAAGAGTTCAGGGTATGTTTGATGGTAAGTTAACCTTGCTTTCTGGAATACCCCCCAGGCGTATAAATACACAGGGCTTAATGAGTGAACACAGCTGGCAAAAATCAGAAACAGGGAGTAATTATCATCAAAAGGAAACTCAAGGAAAGTATGAAAAAAAAATACACAACCAAACCAAACATAACCCTGACAATAATAATACCATGATAAATTCTGTAAATCAAAAGACGTCTATATACATGACTGAATTAAAAAACAAAATACAAACAAATAATGCACAACAGATGTATGGTTGAAATAATACACAGGTTTCTATTGAGAATCATTCGATCCTTCATTTACACAGGAATTAATCAACAAACTGTGTGATTGATTCACTCTCTGTATCACCTCTCAAATTTGCCTTAATTCCATTGACTTTAATATTATGTTCCTGTTTTTCTTTTGTTGTTTCTTCTAACTTAATGTCTTCCTTAAAATTTGCAAATTCACTTTCCATTTGTCTTTTGAGATGTCCTTTTCGACTTAAAAGTCTTGTATTTGCTTGTATCATCCAGATGTTTGCAATGAGTCTCCATTGTGTCTCCATCTTCTTCTGTCTCATAATTGAATTGATTACTTTATTTAATCAATTGCTCTTTACCTTGTTTCTCCCATTTATCCTTAAATGTTCTCTGTTTTTTCTTTTTAATTAGCCGTGTATATTATATAAACTTTTACTCCACCAATACTGCTCTAGTGACTAACTGGAAGAACCTGACAATTTTTTTCACCTCTAACTAAGAGAAAAAAGAGACACTACAATATCTCACTGTTACTGATTTATCATGCAGATCAAAGTATTATGTGTAGAATCTCTTATCAATCTGTTCTGATCATCAACACAGTTTCACTGATGATCCAGAAGAATAAACCCCAAACCCAGGATAGAGTGGTTGAGTGAATGTGGTCTGGACTGTGTAGATGAGGCTCATTGTGTCAGAGACGCTGTAGAAGGACAGAGTTCCTGCACTGTAATCCACATACACTCCTATTCTATGGCTGATGGACTTTACAGGGAGAACAGTCTTTATGTTACTGTGTCTAAATGAGTATCTGGAGGAAGAGCACATTAAACTCCAGGACTGATCATTGAATCCAAACCAACACTCTTTACCCCGTCCCTTTCTGCTGATGTTCTTATATGACACTGATATATACACATCGCCACTCCACTCAATCTCCCAGTAACAGCGTCCACACACTCTCTCTACACAACACCTGCTCCAAATAATCAAATCTGTCTGGATGATCAGGATACGACTGATCTGTGTCAGAGTCCATAATCTCTCTGTTCCTCTCAGACAGACACAGGTATTTATTCACTGTGTTCAGATCCAAAGCGAGCTGATGGGAATCTGATGGAGGTAAAACACACAAGAATTATGAGTAACAAGATGGCAGCAGAGAGGAGACACACACTTTCCATAAAGATATAAATGTATTAAAGATGTATGATGACATGGACAATAAATTCCCCGGTGATAAATTAGCACTGCTCGGTGTTCATAGCGGAACTACCAGCAGGGTGTTAAAAGTAACACAGAAGCAGTGTTAGAGTTAATTAGGTACTTAAGTAGTTAATTAAGTGTTGATTGTTTGATTATTGAAGACACCTGATTATGACCAACTGCCAAACTAAAGGAAACACTGATCATCATAAAGGTAGCCAAACATTTTCAAAAAAACATCAACATCTAAACCTGTTCATTCTCAGAAAGAACTGTAGACGAATGACAGAAATAAAGTCCGTCTGGTTTGTAATAAAAGAGATTTAATGTATTTTCAGTTGAGTCATGTAAGGATGTGGCTGAGGTCAGTTGTAACTCTTGTGTTTCTCCTTCCTTCAGTGATTTTGCTCGATATCATCAGCTGTCAAACAACCATCACCCAATTAATCACTTAAGTATCTAATTAATTCTAACACTGCTTCTGCATCACTTTTAACACCCTGCTTGTGGATCTCATATGAACACAGAGTGGTGTTGTTAGGACAAACGTTCTTAAAGTAAGGTTCTTATAATGTTATTAACAGTTAATATACATTCTCGTAATGTTGAGAGAAAATATTCTTAGAACAGTGTTCTTGGAACGTTCATATGATGGTATTTGTACTTGATGAATGTTCTCATAATGTTGAGAGAAAACATTCTTAGAACAACATTCTCGGAATGCCTTTATGATGTTATTGATATTTGCTGAATGTTTTTTAAAAGTGTTGTGAGAAACATCTATAGAGTGTTATTTGTCAAAATCTAAGTAAATTTTTTTTGTGTGTGTAGTGCTTTTCACAATACACATTGTTTAAAAAAAAAAATCGGAATGCCCTTTAGTCGCATTTAGCAGATTCCCAGCTCACAGGAAATGTTCTGATTCCTGCAGCAGTATCATAGCAAACTAAACATTTGAAGAATTAAAATCATTAGAATCAGAATCAAAACTCATCCATGGCTCCCAGCATGCATTGCTGCATGAATTTTAGTAGTTTTTTTTTTTTTGTCACCATTGTTGAGGTAATCTAGGTTTTCTCAGTTGTATCAGTGTTAATGCACTAGTGCTCTTTCTCTCACAGCTAAATTTGTTTAGTTAAAATAAAATATTATCATAGTATTTAGAGATTTTAGAAAAATTCTAAATGTTGCTTTTTAAATTAGTAAATAATTTTAAATAATAATAATATTTAAGTAAATTTCAAATTTA
>RJVU01009235.1:0-12844 GCA_003731715.1 Anabarilius grahami | reverse complement strand
GGATTGTGTGTGTTTGTGAGGATCTGCTCACCTTCATGACACACAAAAGATTGTTGGTTGTAGCAAAAGACGTCATTCCATTGCCTCAGAGCATCATTAGTGATCGCTGCACAATATTCATCTATATTATTATTAGGTTCATTAGACCTCCAGTCTCTGAAAGAGGAGTTACTCTGATCTGACCACTGCCATGAGTCTCTGAACAGACCGATCCAGACATCACCAGATATGAGACTATCATTGATGAACTTCTGAAGCTGTTGATTCTCATTCTGGTTCCTCACACTGACCAGATCAATGTGATTCTGTCTGCAGTGACTCTGAGCGTCTCTCCAGTTCTTCATCTGATTGATAAAGACGAGTCCTGTGTTTGCTTTAAGAACAACAAACAGATTCATGAATCAGTTTGTACATTAATCTTATGCTGCTTTATGGTTTGGGCTGATGTCATTCAAACACCTGAGCTGTGAATATAAATAGACTATATTTTCACATCTTTCCATAGTGGACTTTACACTGAACCTGAGTGTGATGCGCCATCGTGTGGTGAACATGGAAACTACAGGAAAGTTTATTAAGACATAATGGACATTATTAATCTAAAAGGATCTTTAGAAATAGCCTATATATAATCTAAAATGCTCGAAAAATATTAATTTACATAAAACAATTTAGGCTCTATTAGGGATCCACTTTCAACCACGAGATGGCAACAGCGCTACAGCACACCTTATTTCACTTCATTTCAACTTTACTCCATTTAACTTAATTAATGACAGAAACATACTGTATTATTGATACTATTGGGGAAAAGAAACAGAGGAGACAGAAGGACAAGAGCAACAAAAACTACCGAACTACTGCCAAAATATATTTTAAATATAAGTAAATACATGTTGTAAACAGCGAAGTTCAATGAAATATATTTTTGAAACTGAAAAAAACTAAAACTACATTCCATTAAATGTTAGAAGAATTTTAAACACTTACAGCAAAAAACACTCAGATTTCCCCACATTTTCCACATTTGTTCACATATGATCTTCCCAAAAACACAGTGATCATGGCAGAAAAAAATCAAATTTAGGGTCTCTTGATACCCAGCCTTTACTGGAAACACTCACAAATGTGTATTTTAATCTATTTATTAATGAATTACTTTATTTGTAATTTAAGTAGCAAATGAGAATCTATTAAATTAATGTTTGTATTTTCAGACTTAATGATTTAATAAGGTCTTAATGATTTTCAGTTTTGTTCAAGGTAATTCAAGCAATAGTTTTTCAACAACGGAAGAATATGTAAAAGTATGGTATTTGGGGCAAAAGGCACAATAATTAACATGATAATTAATAGTTGACTGACTTTTCCATTTGTTGACGTGACATGGTTAGACTCAGATGGCAAATATCATATCAAATTGAGTATCCATCTTAGAGATAATACCCATATTTAATGAAACAATCCTATTTAAATTATTATATTAATCATATCATAATTAAATATAATTTATTGTTACAACTGTAAATATATATTTAATATTATGGTAAAGTAATTTTGTTTCTGAATTTTTAAAATTTAAAAATGTATAATTTTTTTTATTATTTATTATAATTTTTAAAATAAATGCTTATATTAACATAGGTTTATATTAACATATATTAACATTTTAATGACAGTATATTTATTGAACACAAATGAATTTAGAAAATAGTACAAACTTTGCTAAAGTTATTCTTTTGAAAAAGTATTAACCTGGACATTATTAAAAACATTATTTTAGCTAAAGTATTTGTATGAATACTGTGTGCCTCATGTGTGTCCCCTGTCGATCACAGACATGTTGAGCTCATGAAAGCAGTGATCTCGTGTTACGGACTGAAGAGAGCAGGAGACGTTCGGATCCATGTGCAAGGCTTTATTACAGAGGCAAGGTCAGAAAACAAGCACTGGTCAGACAAGCACAGGCACATCTCAGGCAAGGCAAAGAACAATCCTAGGGCCGGCGTGGGTCTTCGATCAGCTAACAGTGTCCAGAGGGCTTGACAAGAGAGGGAATCCGATAACATAAGCAATAGTCTAGGCAAGGAGATCTCAGCCAAATTCGATGTCTGATAAATTTGTGATTTATTAGATTAAAAATTTGAATTGCTTCCCATCGCTTTCCTAAGTTAAATCTGACTCCCTGTCGCTCTGTGCACCTGGCCTGTACCATTACCCTCGCTATCTTCAGAGCGTGTCCCCCTTCCTTCTTTCACACAATCCTATATGTATGATCCTAGTCTGTCCTCCCATGAGAAAAAACAATGGTTCATTCTGAAATGCTTGAGTAAAATACACATTTTATGACAAATTAATAAATTAATCTATTCAGTTAGATCGTTTTAATAAAATATTTGACATTAACATTTAAAAAAATTAAAATCTTTAAAAATGTATCCAAATGGAGCAATGCCTATGAAGATACATTTTCTCATTTGCGCTGTCGTCCTCAGACTGTCATGACGAGTGGTTCTGTGGTTCTGCAGCTAGTCCTATCTCGTGATGAATGACTGACTGAACAAGACCAAACAAGTATTGTTTTTTTTATTCTCATGATGGGTTTGTCATTTGAGCGGTTATTGTGACATTGAAAATCAGGAAATAATCAGAGGCGAGAATACTGACTGTAGATGAGTTTATTTGAGCTCATGTTCTGTTTCACATGTTTATCTGATGGTTCTGATCAAACACAAGATATTTTATACCCAAACTTCACTTCAGCTTTTCTAAGAATAAACCAGATTTCATTCTGAGACACAAACAATATTATTCTGAAGAGCTATAAGCCAGGATTAGACCTTAGTTCAATTAGGGCATTTAAGTAGCTTTTATAAACATTACACTATAAAAAATGATTTTATGGTGAAGTAAATACTACAGAAAAAACAAATGTAATTTTTACATGTAAGTTAGTTCAGGCAAGAATGAAAAAAACTAAGTAAATTCTATATTATTACTCATTTTAAGCTTGTAGAAATTAAAGCGTAAATATCAACATTATAAAATGAAGTAAAACAACTCAACTTTTCTGATACTGGTGTTCCCATCATGCACTGGGCCTTGAATAATTAATGAGATGGATATTTCGCTGTTTTCCAGCTGTTTTATTATTGATTCTGTTGTTGTGTTTAATAACTTGCCATTTTGTGATATTTGGAGATCATTTTCTACTCAATATCCCACACTCACACTCAAAAGATCCATCGAATGTTACCGTCATTGTGTATTGTGTACCAAGTACTGAGGTCTCTGTGATCAGATGCCGCGTTACTTCTAATATGAAGATATCTATTGTATTACTAGATGTTTCTAAGTAAAGCATACACTTTAAAAGCATGGTTTAAATCAGTGTTATTATTCATTGTTTGAGTAAAATGTATTACAAAAGAAACTTCAACAAAGTAGAAATTACTCAACCTTTTACTGGCCAAGTTAAAATAACTTATTTATGTAGTTCCAGACGTAGGTTCGGGAGGAGCCAAAACATTCAGTCCTGTCAATCATCATTACGAGCGTATATAAGCAGCAGTCACTGCATCATCCAGCGACAATTCTTCCAGCATCCCTCCTCCTCCCCATCTCCTCCTCTATTTCTCTTATTCTCCCTCTTTGCAGTACTGTTATAGGGGGGTTTAACTCAGAGCTCGAGCCGAGCCTCGGGTTTGAGCCTCCTTCGAGGACAGCAAGTTTGTTTTACCATTAACCATTCAGACTGAATGGGCAGGCGAACTTGTGAATCTTTGTTAATTTTACTTATCTTAGCTAAGTAGAGTTACTTAATTCCATATTTGAAATTTACACGTGCAAAAACTTGCGAAAGAAATATTCAGTAAATTTTACTTATTGTTTTTTACAGTGTGGAAAAAAACATAACTGGTGTTCATCTTGATTCAAATTGATGACTGACATATTTTGAGAAATGTCAGTACAAGTTGCTTTGATTAAGATTTAGCAGTTAGCAGAAGAACTTACTAAAACAAATACAAGTAAATAAGAGAAAAAATGAAGAATGAAAACAGTTAACCTCTTCATTCACATGTTTTTTCACTCATAATTTCTGCAGATGAAGTTGAGTTTGCGAGTTTCAGGAAGGCTGATCCAGCGCTGATCTCCTCCAGACTGAACTGCTCCTTTTCTCTTCTCCAGGCGACAGTCTTCCGGTGTCGTTCCGTTCCAGGGAGCCCAGTTCTGATAGTACACAATATCTCCGCTGACCCAGATCCACATGTTCAGACTGCAGCAGTTGTGTAAACCCAACCACACCGCCTCAGTAGACGCCTGTTTAACCACATTCATCACACGACGCTGAATCTCTTCTGAATGAACCGAGACCAGATCCACATGATTCTGTCTGCAGTATCTCAGAGCTTCAGGCCACGTCAGATTCTCTTTGATCACAATCAGTTTATCTGGACACAAAACAAACCACAAGCAGAAACTAGAGAGAGACTGATCAAAAACAACATGCAGAACAAACACTGTGGAGGAATTTGTCATGTCAGACATGTAGTGTGAACTTTAAGATATCTGGAGGTGATGGATGGATTGTGTGTGTTTGTGAGGATCTGCTCACCTTCATGACATGCAAAAGGAAATTGGTAGTTGCAAGGGTAGTCGTGCCATTGTCCCTGTGTGTTCTGTTCGATCACTACACAGTTTTCACCAACTCCATTATTATTATTAGGTTGACCAGTCATCCAGTATCTGAAAGAGGAGTTACTCTGATCTGACCACTGCCATGAGTCTCTGAACAGACCGATCCAGACATCACCAGATATGTGACTATCATTGATGAACGTCTGAAGCTGTTGATTCTCATTCTGGTTCCTCACACTGACCAGATCAATGTGATTCTGTCTGCAGTGACTCTGAGCGTCTCTCCAGTTCTTCGTCTGACTGATAAAGACGAGTCCTGTGTTTGCTTTAAGAACAACAAACAGATTCATGAATCAGTTCATTATTCTCACACAGCTTTACAGTTTGGATGTAAACAGTTTGGATTTTAAAAAAAATAAATGAATATATATTCCTGTATGTGCACAGTTTCCCTGTCAAACAAATATATTTACTGAAAAAAAAAAAAACTATATATCAGGTCGGCTTTGTCGAGTTCAGATGCCCTCTATCTGTGACGTGCCATTCACTCCCGCACGCGCACCGCCCTACCTCATGCACATTGTGGCATAGTTTCCTGTGCTGTTGCCTTCTCTTGTGACAAATCTAGTGAATACCAAAGAAGAGTAGGATCTCTGTGTGAACTGATTATTTTGTAGAAATCTGTGGAGTATGAAACAATTGTGTGTGAGGGAATTAAAATAAATTTGGTAAGGAAGTCAGAGTTGCGTGTGTATATAATGAATTATTTTTTTCTTTTCTTTTTTTAATAAATAATTATGAGAAGTGCCCTTTTTTCCACTTGAGCCCCTGCCCCCGAAAATATCTGTGCACGTCCCTGTTTGTCTTGTTTCTAGTCTGAATGTTGTTGTTTTTTTACATTGTAATGATCAATGTCTATGTGAGTTCACACAAAGTTCATCTAAGAATGATGTTCTTACGGGTTTGTGTTGAGATTTTTGTTCTTTTATTCTCAGGACAAGAATTTTGTCCATAAATATGATGGGCAAGTTGCTGTATGTCTTTACCTTGAAATTTATGCATTTCATTAATTCATTACAATTTATGTCGGTCAAAACAATGGTTTGATCATTATGAATTTATAATTTACAGTATAATGTTTGCTGGAAAATAATTCTCTAGGCTCTAGATTCCCAGTTATTAACAATGAAAGATCAACGTGTTCATTATTGGTTTATTTTTCTGTACAGAAGTTGAAAATGGACAAATATCCACTCACCTATATTTATGACCAGATAAAAAAATGCAAAATTTAGTATTGGATTAAAATTTTGTACAGTATACGTGTATCTTTTTATTAATTCATGTTTGTTGTCATTGTAGGGAGCTGAACTCACTGTTAGATGAATTGCAGATGAAAGTCAGGCCGTTATTGCATGAATAATCATGCCACTGTCCATTTCTCATATAGGCACACTCATCTGTGCCTTCAGGTTGTCCAAGAGCCCAATTCAGATAGAGTGCAGGATCACCTGAAGACCACTGCCATTTATTAACACCCGTCCTCTGCAGCCCAATCCAGACATACTGAACACCAACATTCACACTCTTCTTCAGCACGTTCATGTCGTTCATGTTGTCAACGGTGGCCAGATCTGTGTAATTCTCTCTGCAGTATCTCTGAGCTTCAGTCCAGTTCTTCCTCACGTTTATAAAGTGATACTGACGCTGAACACATTCAGATACGGAGCAGAGAGCTGTGAAAGAGAGGCTTTGATTTAATGCTTTTCATAACAGAGTCAAACCTGATGAAACTATAAACAATCAATAAAACAACAAACACTCACCAATGAGAAGAATGAAATATAGAGTTTGGTCCATTTCTGAAGAAATCTGAGAATACAGCATAGGTGTAATAAAAGTTAAACATAAACGGATGAAAAATATACTAATTTAGCAGCATAAATGATTCACAATCATTAAGACCATATTAACATCTCAAAGTCTAATTGTGGTTAAAGAATGAAGTTGTTCTTACTTTAGAGGTCGTGTGTTTCTGTCCTGAGTCTGATGTTTCTGTCCGTCTTTAAACAAAGTGATTATTATATCTGCTCTCATTCAGTGCATCACATCATTTGTTTATTTCACTCTTAAAAAAACACAAAGAAGGAAAAACCTTTTTCATTTTTCTCTTCCTCATTTGGGTATCCACATCTTTTCTCTGTTTTTTTGTTGATTGTTGCTCTATTTCTTTGGAAGTGTGTTAATTTGAATGTGAGTTTGTACGTATATTGTATTTCCATAGTGGCTTCACAGGATAAATCCACCTCAGCATTTGCATTTTATCTTTACTCATCATTTGTTTCCATGTTCTTTCATCTTTGTTACTGTCAGTGACTAATAGCCCGTTTCTGCACAACACAATATTTAAGATGCACTCTGTGTCTACATTAACACAATATCTCTTCGTTGTGTCATGAGTGCTGTATAAAGCAAATATAATGGCCAACAAACAACGTGAAAAAAAAAAAAGACTACAGCAACAACATATCAACTCTTTAATAATGGAAATCAGCAGCACAGAGAACATCTTAATCTCACTATGTACACAGTGCCGTCGCTCCCTCCTGATGTGACGTCACTACAGTAAAAGATTATTTCATGTGATTTCAGTGCTATTTTAACTTCTTTCTCTCTTAAACCTCTTTCTCTTTCATTTCTTTCTCTGTCTTTTCTGCCAGTGTTCACTGAATGACATGTAGATGACAACATTTGTAGATGATGTTCAAACAGTGAATTCAGCTTTCACATTTATGGCATTTATAAAATACTATAATGACTACAAAGTTGTAATGAATAACATCTAATGTACAATGTAAAGTAGTGACTACATTTTCTGTTTAGTCTTGCTACATCTTGCTGTCTTCATCTTTCTATCGCTGTTATAAATTAACCAATCATAGGCTTCTAGAGGAATCCGCAGCCCATTTGGAGCTTTAGCCCAATCTCTTCATCACGGCACCTGATAGTGGTGGTCAGTACCTATCAAAAGTGGTCCAAGGAAGGAACAGTGGTGAACTGGAGACAGGGTCATGGGCGGCCAAGATCATTGATGCACGTGGGGAGCGAAGGCTTGCCCGTGTGGTCCGATCCAACAGACGAGCTACTGTAGCTCAAATTGCTCAAGAAGTGATTGCTGGTTCTGATAGAAAGGTGTCAGAATACACAGTGCATCAGTTTGTTGCGTATGGAGCTGCATAGCTGCAGACCAGTCAGGGTGCTCATGCTGACCCCTGTCCACCACCGAAAGAGCCAACAGTGACATGTGAGCATCAGAACTGGACCACGGAGCAATGGAAGAAGGTGGCCTGGTCTGATGAATCACGTTTTCTTTTACATCACGTGGATGGCCGGGTGTGTGTGCGTCACTTACCTGGGGAACACATGGCACCAGGATGCACTATGGGAAGAAGGCAAACCAGTGTGATGCTTTGGGCAATGTTCTGCTGGGAAACCTTGGGTCCTGCCATCCATGTGGATGTTACTTTGACACATACCACCTACCTAAGCATTGCTGAGACCATGTACACCCTTTCATGGAAACGGTATTCCCTGGTGGCTGTGGCCTCTTTCAGCAGGATAATGCTCCTGCCACAAAGCAAAAATGGTTCAGGAATGGTTTGAGGAGCACAACAACGAGTTTGAGGTGTTGACTTGGCCTCCAAATTCCCCAGATCTCAATCCAATCGAGCATCTGTGGGATGTGCTGAACAAACAAGTCCGATTCATGGAAGCTCCACCTTGCAACTTACAGGACTTAAAGGATCTGCTGCTAACATCTTGGTGCAGATACCACAGCACACCCTCAGGGGTCTAGAGGAGTCCATGCCTCGACGGGTCAGGGCTGTTTTGGCAGCAAAAGTTCTATTCCATAAAATGACAAAAGTTAGTGAGTTGGAGCTCACTACAGATTACTTATGGCTAAGTAATGGCAGGTGTAACGGAAAAAAATACTAAATTACATGTCTGGTCCACATAATACAGAAAAATTAGTCATGTCGGCAGATCTATGAGAACTGGAATAATTGGTAAGGGCACCACACACACCTTGATGATTGCTGATGATGATAATGTCTCTTATTTTTGTAGGAGTTGAGCAGACAATAATGGAGGAGATGGGAATGCAGGGAAGCAGGAACAGGATGAATGGAGCACAGGGAGAGAATACAGGTAAGTAGATCCAGGTGAGTAGTGAGCAACAATATACATAGTCTAGTTAGTTGTCAATTAGGGACAAGACCAGATCAGGCCTGTGTGTGTGGTGCTGGCTTTTATGGAGAGTTGATGATGATGATGGCAGACAGGTGTGTGATTGGGAAGTGTGTGCTGGTGT
Organism: Anabarilius grahami; assembly: GCA_003731715.1. Taxonomy (NCBI): domain Eukaryota; kingdom Metazoa; phylum Chordata; class Actinopteri; order Cypriniformes; family Xenocyprididae; genus Anabarilius; species Anabarilius grahami. The sequence continues at coordinate 3,834 of RJVU01009235.1, read as the reverse complement.
TTTTAGGGAGGATTTTGGGAAATGTAGTGACTGGTGATCCTGACAGTACTCCGCCCTCCCGGTAGGCACATCAGGCATTCTGGAGTCTTGACAGGAGGGTGAGTGGTGGTGCAGGAAGGTATGAAACCTCCAGGGTGGCACCAGCAGCTCAGGAGACCAGGGTGGAGCCGACCGTTTAGAGATCCATGATTTCATAGCACTGGCAACTTGAGAACAGTGGATCCCATCAGCTGCTGTGGCCGGGACACAGGAGACTGGAGAACAGGGGATCCCATCGGCCGCCGTGGCCGGGACGCAGGAGACTGGAGAACAGGAGATCCCATTGGTCACCGTGGCCATGATGCAAGAGACTGGAGAACAGGAGATTCCATCGGCCGCCATGGCCAGGACGCAGGAGACTGGAGAACAGGAGATCCCATCGGCTGCTGTGGCCAGGACGCAGGAGACTGGTGAACAGGAGATCCCATCGGTCACCGTGGCCGGGACGCAGGAGACTGGAGGGCAAGAGATTCCATCGGCCGCCATGGCCAGGACGCAGGAGACTGGAGAACAGGAGATCCCATCGGCTGCTGTGGCTAGGACGCAGGACACTGGAGAACAAAAGATTCCATCGGCCGCCTTGGCCAGGATGCAGGTGACTGGAGAACACGAGATCCCATTGGTTACCGTGGCCGGGATGCAAGAGACTGGAGGACAGAAGATTCCATCGGCCGCCGTGGCCAGGATGCAGGTGACTGGAGATCACGAGATCCCATTGGTTACCGTGGCCGGGACGCAGGAGACTGGAGAACAGGAGATCCCATCGGTCATCGTGGCCGGGACGCAGGAGACTGGAGAACAGAAGATCCCATCAGCCGCTGTGGCCGGGACGCAGGAGACTGGAGAACAGGAGATCCCATCGGTCGCCGTGGCCGGGACGCAGGAGACTGGAGAACAGGAGATCCCATCGGTCGCCGTGGCCATGATGCAAGAGACTGGAGAACAGGAGATTACATCAGCCGCTGTGGCCGGGACGCAGGAGACTGGAGAACAGGAGATCCCATCGGTCGCCGTGGCCGGGACGCAGGAGACTGGAGAACAGGAGATCCCATCGGAAGGAGACTGGAGAACAGGGGATCCCATCGGCCGCCGTGGCCGGGACGCGGGAGACTGGAGAACAGGAGAACCCATTGGCCGCCGTGGCCAGGATGCAGGAGACTGGAGAACAGGAGATCCCATTGGTCATTGTGGCCATGATGCAAGAGACTGGAGAACAGGAGATTACATCAGCCGCTGTGGCCAGGACGCAGGAGACTGGAGAACAGGAGATCCCATCGGTCAGCGTGGCCGGGACGCAGGAGAGTGGAGAACAGGGGATTCCATCGGTCATCGTGGCCGGGGCGCAGGAGACTGGAGAACAGGGGATCCCATCGGCCGCCGTGGCCAGGATGCAGGAGACTGGAGAACAGGAGATCCCATTGGTCATTGTGGCCATGATGCAAGAGACTGGAGAACAGGAGATTACATCAGCCGCCATGGCCAGGACGCAGGAGACTGGAGAACAGGAGATCCCATCGGTCATCGTGGCCGGGACGCAGGAGAGTGGAGAACAGGGGATTCCATCGGTCGCCATAGTCAGGACGCAGGACGCAGGACGCAGGACGCAGGAGACTGGAGAACAGGGGATCCCATCGGTCATCGTGGCCGGTACGCAGGAGACTGGAGAACAGGAGATTCAATTGGCCACCATGGCCGGTACGCAGGAGACTGGAGAACAGGAGATTCAATTGGCCACCATGGCCGGGACGCAAGAGACTGGAGAACAGGGGATTTCATCGGTCACCGTGGCCGGGACGCAGGAGACTGGAGAACAGGAGATTCCATCGGCTGCTGTGGCCAGGGGTCTGATTTATAAAGCATGCGTACGCACAAAACGGGCCTGGAAACGTGCGTACTCCAGTTCCCACGCAAAGGTTGTGATCTATAAAAAACAAACTTGACGGGAGAATGTGCGCACCTTTAAGCAAACTTTGAGCTGTGCGTATGCACATTTTGGAGACAGAGCAGTTTGGCGACACCGATGGTGAGCTTAGGGACTGACGGCAGATGAAGGAAAACCACTTTAAATCCTAATTATGAGTCATAATCATAAATACGGTGCATGTGTTCACAATAACAGTTTAAATAAATAAAAGAATGATTTAAACTTGCATGGAAACTCACGTTTTCATTTTGATATACACATTTACATTAATGTTACACTTTCACTACTGGCGATAAGCACTGAAATTAATACGCAGTCATTGCGGAGAAGTTAATCAAACGTGATATGAATTTAGACAGTAGATGTGCTACTTTCTATCACTTTTCCTGTGACACGCTGCTTTAATGACAGCGAGGAGCGCTAGGAGCAGAATAATTCCTCTTTAAACTAAACTGCAGATGTTATACAAAATATTTTAGCGAGAACGACGATCGATGCACACTAAACTTCAATATTATGGAGGACACTGCTGGATTCAGTGGTCGAACGGTCCGTTGTCCAGTATGAATATTTCCAATGATAATATCTTACTGTATAACCGCAGATGCACGGAGGTGTTGATGTCGTGTGAAGGATCTTCAAACTATTACCACTGTATATGAAGGATATAATTTGAGGAAAACGGTAAGATTTGCACGTTTCCTTTTTAAAATACTTCACTGAAGCGCCGAGAAAGACAATTGTATTTACACAGCATTAAATAAGTAGGCATATCCATTTACGCTAAAAAATATAGCCTATAAAGTTCCTAAAAGATATGTTCACCTTATCAGCAAAACTGCATAAATTTGATTCGAATTGTTTAAAACAATTAAAATACTATTTGGTCAGTGGAAATGAATGAATCAACTCTATTCTAAAACCTTTATCTTAAGTATTTAATACAATTTTGTTTTTATGCATATTTTGATATATTTATTCTAAAACATAAGAATATTTGAGGATTTTTAGCAATGTAATGTGTATGGCACAAATGTTAACCATGGTGTCATGTGGATGGGAATATTCATGGAAATGATATGCAGATGAGGTTATGCATAGTAAAACTAGGCGTCATAAGCTCCATATATGGTGATTTCGGGGAGGAGACAGGGTGGAGATGCATGTACTCACAATCTTCCACTGACTGGGGTTTATAAAGGGATTTGTGCGCAGGATCTGGCGTATGCATGGTTTTATAAATCAGATTTTTTTTGTGCGTTCGCCGAATTTAGCTTTAGCGCGTATGTACACTTTTGGGATGAAATCTATGCAAAGTTTTATAAATGAGACCCCAGGACACACGTTTAGACAACTTAGCATCTGTAATTCACCCATCTTTGGATTGCAAGGGAAACCAGATCTGAAGGAAAGACTTTCTGGCTCAGCTGGGACTCGAACCAGGGACCTTCTTGTTGTGAGGAGACAGTGTTTTCCACTGGGCCACTTGTGCTGCCCTTGGATACAGACTTAACTATTAAAAAAACGATTGCAGAGCTCTTTTCATGTTTGTATGTAAAAAATAAAATAAAAAACGTTTACTGTTTGGACAGATGCTGAAATGCACAGCATACACCGCAAAATCCTCAGTGAACACTGCCCAGTGTTTATGAGTTCAATCTCCACAATGTAAAAAAAAATAATAATAATTAAGGAAACAGCGTTAATGAGATAATTAAGTAATCAAATAACTGATGATTTGAGTATTTGGTAAAATCAACTGCAAGTAAAAGACATTTAATATATCAAGATCTCAGAAGAGGATTTAACATCTTCACAAACAGCATTGCCAGATTCACTTATTACTAACCAGACTGACTTTATTTCTATCA
>RJVU01009137.1:20084-65068 GCA_003731715.1 Anabarilius grahami | reverse complement strand
TATATTAAAGTTTTGTTTGAATGTTCGCCAGTTCCCGCCTCCTTCTTCCCATATTTACGAACTGTGTTACAATGACCTATTGGTGTTGTTATTCCTTTCCTTACATTGTATTTGGCACAAACTTCACATGCAGACAAAAAGTTTTCTACTGTTGCATATAAATATGGAGACCAATATCCCTGCTGTTTAATTTTCCTTACCACTTCCCCCCTCGCGCAATGGTCAAAACCATGCGCATCAGGAATCAGAATTTTAAAAGTGCAGTTGGTGCAACAATTTGTCCTTCATGTGAACGCCAAATATCTTGTGCATCTTTTATTGCCCCTCGTTGATGCCACATAGATTGCTCATATGGACCTCCGCGTTGTTGAATTCAAACAATATCATCTATATATTGTAATATTGTAATTGTGGTTCAATCAGCACTACTGGAGATAATATTGCAACCTGACATCCAGAGGCCTTCTTTGCTTCAAAATCTGCCTTATTATTTCCTCTTATTATATTCGAATTCCCTTTCTTGTGCGATTGGCATTTAATTACTGCTAATTGTTTTGGAAGCATCATAGCAGAAATTAATTGAACTATTTGTTCAGCATGTTGAATGGGAGTACCATCACTCTTTTTGAAACCTCTTTGTTTCCAAACTGCTCCAAACAGATGACAAACTCCATGAGCATATGCTGAATCTGTAAAAATATTTGCTATTTGTCCCTTTGCTAGTTGACAAGCAACTGTGAGAGCTTTTAATTCTGCTAACTGAGCAGAGCATGGCTGTACACAATGTTGGGATATTACTGGTACAAAATTATCCATATCTTTTCTTACCACTGCATATCCTGCATGGTTTCCTAGATGATCTTTAAAACTTGAACCATCCACTCCACAAAATAAACAACCTCAGCTTCAGTGATTGGTGTAGATTCAAGATCTGGTCGTAATCTAGTGAAAGCCAATGAATTAGCTACACAATCATGTGGATCTCCTTCAAAATCTAAAGGAATTACTTCAGCTGGATTAACTGTATCACATCGCTTAATAGTAACATCTGGGTATGTAAGTAATGATGAATATGCAAGAATACGAGCTTGAGTCAGAACAAATTTTCCTTGTTCTATTAATTCCACAATTTTATGATGAGCATAAATAGTTACTGGATATCCCATGGTTATTGTTGATGCTTTCTCATAAGCATAATATACTGCTGCTAAACCTTGATAACACGGGAGAAACATAACTATTTGTTTCTATTAACACTCCTGCTTTTACTAGTCCTTCAATAGTATCTTTTATTCCTTCTTCTGCTTCAAGTTTTAGTGGATACTGTACTTTTCTCGGTAAACATGCTCCTGTTTTAAGTTGTATTTTTATCGGACTGGCTGATTTCACTAATCCTACATCTGTTGCATACTGAGACCATAATTCATTTGGTACTTGTTGTTCTAGCTCCTTTATTAGTTCATTTTCAACAATTTCCATTGATTCAGATGTTGTTATCATTTGTGTTTGAAGTTTGTGTTTATAACAATTTCCTGAGGAATACCAATGAAGTCAGTTGTATACAAAATTTTAATAAAATTTTTGTCAGCAGAATGAAAAATCAATGGATTTATTGTTGACTTCCACTGGCATTGTTCTGCTATTTTCATCATTGGACCTAAATCTTTTGCTTCACAATCTTTTTCTACATACAAGGAAACATGTGGAACAGAATTAGGCACATTGAACCATTTTTTTGTAAATTCATTTTCAACTATTCCTATTGCTGCTCCCTGTTTTCCTATTATGATACAATGTGAAATTAACTGAATCTTTTCCTTTCCAGTTTCCTTTTGCCACTTTGTTTCTATGTTTAAATCTCTCTCAGGGTCATATATCATAGTACAATGAAACTCTGATTTTGGTAACTGTGCTTCAACAAGTTGCGCTTCAATGAATTTCCCCCATGTATTAATAACTTGTCTCACATCATGTTCTATTTGTCCTATCCAATACACATTTGCTTTTGGTTCAGATATCATCATTTGTTTTCCTATTCCTTGTAAGTCTATATACACTCCTTCTGGAGAACACCAAATTTGGAGTCCTAATCTGCATAATGCATCTCTTCCTAACAAATTTGCAGGAGTATCATTTGACACAAGGATAGGTATGGTCACATTTTTATTTTTAGCTTGTTTGCAAACTGGAGCAGTCATAGGAATTAGCTGTATTTTTCCCGAGAATCCTACTGTCTTAGCAAATTTTCCAGACAAAGGGAGATGTGAAGCATAATTTGATTTTATACAAAAATAAATTGCTCCGGTATCAATAAGCATAGGTGTCTTTTTACCTTCTATTTCAACCTCCATCATAGGTTCTTGATTAACATTATTAGATAAAATTGGAAGTTGATTCTCCCTTATAGGATTCTCTGGGCACCCCTAATATCCCTGATTTGGACCTCCCCATGGATTTACTGGGCCATTATTAGGGCCTCGAAATGGCTGCTGCCATCCTCCCCCCTTCACTCCCCCGAAAGACTGTTGCATTGGACCAATATGGCAATATCTTTTGCTATGTCCTGGCTGGCCACATCTCCAACACACTCTTTGAGGAAAATTATTAGGTGTGCCTGTTCCTCTCTGTCCCCCTTGTGGTGGATTTTTTCTCCATGGCCCTGGCTGCTGAGCATACACATTGACAGTGGGTGTTGGGAACTGTTGCATGTTTGGAGAGATCATAGCAGGTGGGGTTTGCACAGTTGATGGTGGAACGTTTACAGTAGTCACTGTCATTTGTTCTGAGGCTCCTTCCTTTTGTACTGTAGCTTGAATCTTTTTCTTGTGACTACTTGTTAATTGTTCAAGTTGTAACTGAGTCAGTTTTCTTTGCCAGTCTTTTTCTTGATTTTTCAATTTTTGTTCATTTTTTCTGTACTGATCAACAGCATGAGTCACATGATCACAAAACTCCTTATGTGTTTTGGAGTTTAGACCGACCACATCTTCCAGTTTACTTTTTACTGGTTGTGGCATTGCATCTACTATAGCATTTCTGAACAGTGTAGCCATTAATGGGTCTCCCTCAGGATTCCCTTCAGTCTCTTGCTTCCATCTTTTTAACTGTCTCTGCACATATGCAAATGGACTCTCAGAGTCTCCCAATTCTTCACCCTTTAATGCTTTCGGGTCTATTTTTGTAGGATATTCATGTCGCAATGTCTGCCACACTGCTGGGCGGTACATATCAAACACAGTCCCATCCATCAGAAAATAATTCACAGCTCTGTCTAGTTCAGATGTTCCATTTTTGTTCCACCTATAACTCTTGCCAGAAGTGCTTTGATATCCCCCACTGCTAACAGTTTGCCCATGGTCTCTTCCTCAAACACTTTTATCCATTTTCCAGCCCCTTCGTGAATGTCAGGGAGACGATTAACCAGCCCATCAAGGTCCTGTGTAGCCCATGGAACGTAATGTCCCTGTGTTCCTTTAATTAGAATTGGTAACTGCTTTGCTAAAGGTCTAAGTGTACCTTTTTCTCTACCATGTGACCATCTTCCTTCATCAAATGATTCCCCCTCTTCACTTTCCTCATGAAAACTTTCAAAAAATTTAGTTCTATCCTTTACTAATTTATCTGTATCGTTTATTAATTTTTCTGTTTCTCTGATTCTTTGATCTATGGTCTCTTCAATTATCTGAGCTCGCATATCAATTTCTTCATGTCCTTTTCTAAGAGGTTTCCCTGCATAGTCTGTTTTTATTTTTTCTAAAGCACTTCCCTTTAGTATTGGAAACTGACCTTCTGGAGGTATATATGGAGGTGGTTTAGCAATCATGTCTTCTTTTTTCTTTGTTTCTTTATCTACTTCTTTTAATATTTTCCTTGCCTGTTTTATATTTTTCAATATTATTTCTCCCTCTCGTTTGAACAATGCCAGTACTGCCTTTTCTTTTTCTCTTTTTGATTCTCTATTTTGTCTTTTTACATTTCTATCTTTTACTTTATAATTTTTTATGAGAGTTTCCATTTCCTCACATAATGACACATCAAATGTCCCTTCTTTAGGCCATTTTGTCATCAGATCTTGACTTCTCTTTTGCCATTTACTAGACATTTTGTTTATTAAATCCTTACATAATGGGTATTTTGACCCTAACATTTCCACTGGTGTAGTGGCTGCCATTATTTTTAAATTAATTTAACTAATCTTATTTTATACTTCTATTTTATTTATTTGGTTCTGTATTCAAATTAATTTCTCAATCTATTTGTAATTATATTACAATTTCAAATTTTTCCTCTCTATTTCCTTTCCTGTAATTTATTTTTACAAGTTTTATATGCTAATTTCTTATTAATTTTAAACAATATATCTTCTTTTTAATCTCTTATTATTTTATCTTATTTATTTTATTTTTGGTGCAACTTCACAAATTAAATATTATTTTATTAATTGTATTTTGCACAGCTAATATCTTAGCTAATTCTTTCTCCACATTCACACCACAATCAACACCTCCAAAACTTTCGTCCTTTATTAAGAATCGGACAATTTTTTCCTTTCACACTTGTCCCTTGGGGCTCATCTTGTCCCTAAAGGGCTCATTTTGTCCTCACAGGGCTCATACAATCATTCCATTTATTTATCTCCTTTTCCCTGGACTGCAATTTATCTCTTTTTTTCTACTCACAAACTGTTTCAGTAACCAAGTATCAAATTTCACAGTCCAAAGCAAAGGAGCTTATTTTTAAACTCTGAGACACACACACACAGTCTCACATACACAGGGTCACACATACACACAGAGGCCTCTAACACTGTAACTGTCACTCCCTATTTTGAACTACTAAGTCTATATGCCATTAATATAAATACATCAAAATAAAAACCATTACCTATCCATTTAGTCCTTTGCTGATCAACAACAAAGCGGTATCATAGATAATCCTAGTCTCAATCCCTTTGAGCTATAGACCATATTTTTTGATTTTTCACCAAAAAATACAAAGAAAACGTTAAACCATATTCATCCGATTTACAGAGAATACAAAGAAATAAAAACCCATATCCTTCTATTTATTTATTTAGAACGATACAAAATAATTAAACCCATATCTTTCTATTTATTTAGAACGATACAAAGAAATTAAACCCATATTCTTAAAGAATACAAAGAAATAGACCATATTATTCTGTTTTTTGTTTTTTTCAGACAGAATACAAAATAATTAAACCCATATCTTTCTATTTATTTAGAATGATACAAAGAAAATAAACCCATATTCTTAAAGAATACAAAAAAATTTTTTAAACCGGTTCACCCGAGCAGACCGTTTATCATACTTTTGTTCGATATAACGCGGTAACTGTGAACATTTTTTCCATCTGTGTGCATGCATTAACACAGATCCACTTATTTTACCACCAGTGACTTCCCAGGCCTATCACACTTCATGCAATTATTCTGAATCAAAGATTATTGTCTTTTAGTTCTTTTTAAATTTGGAAAAGCTTTTAAGTGTTTTACCACAATGACCTCTCCGGTATTCAACACAAATAATAAGCATAAATCGCTTACCTTGTGGCCACTTTTTTGCGTTGACTACCGCAGAGCCCACCCTTGTGGTTTTCACTTATGCTTCAATCCAGTCCCATCTGGGGTGCCAAATGTTGTGGTTTCTTCTTTTCATAAAAATGAAACGCTTCTCAATCTTAGATTCAGAATATACGCTTTATTGCAAGCGGAGCTTGTTACATCTGCAGTTAACACAGCTGTCTGCCCATCCTTTTGGGCTCATATTTATACTATGTGATATGATATGGGGCCAAGTTTTTTGACCATATCTTTCTCTTTCTTCAAGCTTAAAAATAGACTCTCCAATTCACATATACACACGCTTTCAAGTTTCCATTTGCACAGCACTTCCACAGCTAAGTCTATTTTAGACTTAGGTCTCCTGCGTTCATGTTTTTCAGTACATGAAGGCCTAATTCTTACTATGATTTTAATTGTAAAGTACCACACATTGCACTATACTATATTATACTCTATTTTATCACACCAAAAACTTCTTCATCACCCAGAGGGCGAGGTCAGTGGCAGCGCGCAGCTCCCGGAGCAGCTGTTTATCAAGACCCCCCTGGGGCATGTCCATCAACGGTTTTGCCTGGTAAACCTGTAAAAGGGCCATGGCATGCAGGGCGGAGGCAGCTTGTCCACAGGCTCTGTAAGCTTTATCCGTCAGTCCTGACGAGAATTTACAGACCCGGGATGGGAGACGCGGTTCACAGCCCCAGCCGGCGGCCGTTGGACACAGCTGCATTGCAACAGGCCGCTCGACCGGGGGAATCCGCGTGTATCCCCTAGCCTCTCATCCAGGGTGGTGAAGGCCAAGACTTAGTCACCTCATCATGCACCTCTGGGAAGAAAGCATCGGAGGGGGGCCGGGGCACGGCGGAGGATTCCACAGAAGCCCGACCTTCTCGGCCGCCCGGGAAAGCATAGCCGTCAACTCGGGATCGGCCTCGGACAACGCTACAGTCCCAGAGGGAGGCAACCAGCCGAGTCCTCATCTCCCGAGGACCTTCCGATGCCGCGATTGACATTTGATCATCTGCAGGCGCGGCGAAGGAAATGGATGGTCACTCCGTAGAGGGACCAGCGCGATCCAACGGTAGGGTTCGTCTGTGAAGCTCTTTTAGAAATGGAAAACTCAGCTCTCTTGTGCCGAAGCACACAGGGAGTGTCAGGGAGAAAATACCAATGGTTGGGTCCGAAGCGAAAGAGACAGTGATGTCTGGTTCGCGAACGAATTGTTCTTTTTAACCGGTTCTTTTCAGTGAACCGGTTGAACCAGTTCACCAAATCGGTCTGAATTGTTCCAAACCGTTCGCATCTCCAGTAAGCAAACACAAATCCACAAATTACTAAAGTTACTCACTTTTTGACGTGTCTGACACTACCTCTCGAAATAAACCAACATCCCGGAGTTATTCGGTTACTCCAACAGTAAAGAGAGAACTGATGATGATGGGCACGAGCAGCTGATATGAGTGCGCATGCGCGGCGTACACGAACGAACATTCACGGCCTGTCACCGTTCTCGCTCTCGAGTCAAGAATCGGTTGCAACGGTTTTCGGATCATCAGTACACAACAAGGGAGACCTCTTCGTTCGGACGTCTCCGATTTGAGAACCGATGAGCTGATGATACTGCGCATGCGTGATTCAGCGTGTGATCTGAAGCTACAGAACAGTAATGACTGTCAGAGCACCGGTTAACTAGGACAACTGATGCTATGAGAGGACTCGAATGAGGGGCCAATCTGGTGAAACGTAAGTTAAATAAATCGTAATGTAAGAGGATCATGGTTTCTGCTCTGATGAAGATTAATTTATTCACTTTATAACTGTAAAACTTTGTTTGCACATCACTGCCTGTATGTGTTTGGATGCTTTAGATGCAAAACTAAATTGTAAGAAACGCTTCAGATTATAATGTTTTAGTTGACTGATGTTATGATTACTGACTTTATATATTTGAATGTGTTAAGTTTTTTCATCCCGGCCCGCGATAGACAACGTCATCACGTCGAAGCGTAAAAGAACCAGTGAACCGTTTTTTTCAACCGGTTTATTGAATTGAACTGTCCGAAAGAACCGGTTTGCGGAAAAGAACCGAACTTCCCACCACTAGAAAGACAGAGTGTGATTGCATTTGCTTCCTATTTATATACACCTGACGGAGGTGGTGCGCATTATGCAAATATCGCACGCCAATTCCATTGGCCTGTTTTAGTTTACTCGAAGCTGATAGGGCTCTCTAGCGATATCCCAATTCGTCGGTCACTACTGATGTACGTCGAACGTGAACGACTGAAAGGGAACTTGTCTTATTATGTAACTTTCAGGAGGGTGTACTCATCTTTGCAACACAACATAACTTTGATAAGACTTTTGACTTTTTCTTTATTAATATTGACATGTTTCTTTGGTAATTGATCAACCTAATTAGCTAGAACAATACATTTTCAAAGTGCCAAATGTCTTCTATGTAAAGAGAAATAGTTGACTGTTAAGTCGACTGTTGACTGTACAAAATATGTTGCTGTCACCACTTAATTACCCTGATTTCATTCAAAACCTGTATTTCATTATGTAAAATGTGTTTGTTATTTTCTATTTTCATAGTGTGAATCATGGAGGAAAGTTGAGGACTATAACAAGACCACAGAATGGTATGTCAACACAAACACACATATATCTTAGAAGGCTACTTATAGGCTGTTGTTTTCATAGCATTCTTATGATAATTTTTATCTCCTACCCCTATTTCTAAACCTATCCAGCACACAAACATTTTTTCTAAAAGATAAATCTTTAAATATGACCCATTTATGGGACTGTTTTTACCAGTGACAAATCTGTGACTAATACTACTAAAGTAAACATCAGATGAAAGTAAAGATTATAACATAGATAACACTGGAAATTCCTATCACAAGACAAATTAAAGCTTGAGTTTATATATCAAATCTCAATTAACAGTAACACTTTAGAATACTGTTCCGTCATTATACACAGGGACAAATTAACCCTAACAGCACATTGTGCGCATGAAAACAGCAGTCCACTAAATAGTGTGCCCGTGCCAAACACGTCATTCCACACTCATGGCCAAAGTATACTTTGAAAGGCTTGCATGCTCAACTGTCCACAAGATGCATCGGAGCATGAAAGTCACGTGATTTCAGTTAACAAGTCTTCGTTACGTCATAAGTGTTTTTCGAAATATCAATGGTTCACGTGACTTTGGCAGATTAATTCATGCTCCGAACCACTGATTGGAAGCTTCATGAAGCAGTGTTTTGAGATCACCCATCACTAGATATTGTTGAATAAAGTTATTTAGTTTTTTTGGCGCATTTTAGTAGCTTTCTGGGCAATGTAAGTGTTAATTGTCTTGCTGGCGAAGCAGGCCTCACTAAGCCATCGGATTTTATCAAAAATACTTTAATTTGTGTTCTGAAGACTAATGAATGTCTTACAGGTGTGGAACAACATGAGAGTGAGTAATTAATGACAGAATTTTCATTTTTGGGTGAACTAACCCTTTAATTAATTTAACTGTAACAATCACAGAAGGGCAGAGACACTGAACGTAGATAAGTAAGGTCTTTATTTTCACAACCAGATGAACAACACTTAAACAGGTGAGAGAATAGCAAATCTTCAGATGAATGGTAATGAATGGAATGGTAATACTGTCCTTTGTATTGAAGGTGATGAGGATGGCAGAATGCGGGTTTCCAGATGTAACGAAGATGTTGGACTTCACATACGACGAAGGAGTACACAGAAGGAGAACAGGAGACAGACTGAAGACAGGTAAGTAATCCAACAGAGTCCTTGAGTTAAGCATGCAGGTAAGATGCTAACGAGACCAGACAATGAGTGTGTGTCAGAGAGAGTCCTTTATACTGCTGGTGATTAGTGTGCTGATGGCGTGCAGGTGCGTGTGATTAGAACTCTGGTGACAGGGAGTGTTGTGATTGGGTGACAGTAGAGCCTGGCGTTTCCGTGACAATACCCCCCCTCCACAGCCCGCTCCTGACGTTGTGGTGGTCGGCCACTTCCACGTGGTGCAGGTCTGTCAGGATGGTTGGCGTGGAATGTGTTGAGCAGGATGGGGTTGAGTATGTCATTTCTAGGAACCCAAGAACTTTCCTCAGGGCCGTAACCTTCCCAGTCCACCCAGATACTCAAAAAGACCACCACAATGCCGGGAGTCCAAGATGTCTTGCACTTGGTAGGCGGTGCCATCTTCGAGGTTGAGAGGAATGGGGGGTTCAGCGTCAGTGCCAGGCTCTGTGGAAACAGAAACAGAGGGGTGGTGAGGCTTGAGGAGTGAAACATGGAACGACGAAGGTCGGCTGTCATCCTGCGTCTGTGCAGTGCCCGCTGGAGTTGGTGATGAGCAGAGTCCCAGACCCTCTCGCTCTCTTGGAACCAGTAGTTGACAGCAGGGACGTCCAATGGAACAGTGGGGGTTGGTATCCAAGTACACACTGAAAGGTGTGAGACCAGTGGTGGATTGCCACAGGGAGTTCTGTGCGTACTCGGCCCAACCCAGGAACTGGTTCCAAGAGTCCTGGTGGCCGTGACAGAAGGTACGGAGGAAGCGGCCAATCTCCTGGATCTTCCGCTCCGTCTGCCCGTTCGTCTGAGGGTGGTATCCAGACGAGAGGCTTACGGTCACACCTAGGAGAGAGAAGAAGGCTTTCCATACTCTGGAGATGAATTGGGGCCCTCTATCTGACACAATGTCCTCCAGGATTCCGTAGTACCTGAAGATATGGTTGAACATGAGGTCAGCAGTCTCCATGGCAGTGGGTAGTCCCTTTGATCAGAACGTACAGATTTAGAGAATCTGTCTACAACCACAAACACACAGGTACAGTCAGTGATAAAATCCACTCCTACGTGTGACCAGGGTCTGTTAGGAATGGGCAGAGGATGGAGTTTCCTGGAGGGAAACTGACGTCTGACGTTCTGACGTCAGATGCCATATTCGGCCACCAGAATCGCTCCTTCAGCAACGAGAGGGTTTCATTGACCCCAGGGTGGCCAGTGCCCAGTGACATGTGGGTGGAGTGGATGAGAGGAGTGCGCCATGTCCGGGTGATATACAGCAAACCTGGTGGGCAACCCGGCGGAGTGTTGGCGGAGGCATTGGAGGAGGGTAAGGTCTCTTCGATCCAGATGATGGGACTTTCTATTACTTTTTTGAGTAGGATGGGTTCATGTTCTTCAGAGTTTTCTTCGGACTGTACAGACGGGACAGAGCGAAAGCCTTGACATTATTTGGACCAGGACGATAGGGTATATTGAAGTTGAATCTTGTGAAGAAAAGCGCCCACCGCGGTCAGTTAACACGAGGAATGGATGTTGAGCACCCTCCAACCAATGCCTCTACTCTTCCACGGCCAGCTTGATGGCGAGAAGTTCCCTGTTGCCGATGTCATAGTTAACTTCCGCCGGGTTGAATGGATGGAGTCTACTTGGGTTCCCCTGCTGCTGAGACAAAACTGCTCTGACTCCGGTCGTGGAGGCGTCCACTTCCACAACGAAAGACTTATCTGAATCGGGATGAATGAGGAGTGGAGCAGTGGTGAAGGCTTCTTCAGGACTTCGAAGGCGTTGGTAGCAGCTGGGTTCTAGGACAGAGACTCGGGCCTATTGCGAAGGAGGTTGGTGAGTGGACTGGAGATGATGCTGTAGTTCTGGATAAAGTGATGATAGAAATTGGAGAAACCTAGGAAGCATTGAAGTTCCTTAACTGTGGATGGTGTTGGCCAGTTCTTGATGGCTTCCACCTTCCCCTCGTCCATCCGGATGCCACTGCTGTCGATGTTATAGCCAAGGAACTGCACTGAGGGTCGGTGGAAGGAGCATTTCTCAGCCTTGAGGAACAGGTGGAACTCCCTCAGGCGTTGCAGGACCTCCACAACATGCTGGCAATGTTTGGCCATGCTCCGGCAGTAAATGAGGATGTCATCGATGTATACCAGAACTGACTTGTGCAGGAACTCCCGGAACACCTCATGTATAAAATCCTGGAATACGGAGGGGGTGTTGACTAATCCATACGGCATGACGAGATATTCGTAGTGGCCAGTAGGGGTCACAAAGGCAGTCTTCCACTCGTCCCCCTCACGTATCCGGATGAGGTTGAGGCACTGCGGCGGTCCAACTAGGAGAAAACATTGGCACCACAGAGATGTTCCAGGGCAGCGGGGACGAAAGGAAGGGGATAGCCAAACTTGGCAGTTATCTTATTGAGGGGCCGGTAATCGATACAAGGCCGCAAACCTCCATCCGGATGTAACCTTACTCCAAAGCCTCCTTGATGTATTCCTCCATGGCCTTCTCCTCCGGAAGTGACAGAGGGTAGATTTTTTCTCGGGGCACTGGCTCACCCGGAAGCAGATTGATTGCGCAGTCCCATGGCCGGTGTGGAGGCAGCTTAGAGGCTTTTTTGTGGGCAGAAGATGTCACTGAAGTGGGCGTAGCACGGTGGAATGTCCACGGACCATTTCTTGATGGGGCTCTAGATGGAGGTAGCACAGAGGGAGAGATGTCTGGAGCGTGGAGAAGATGGTTGAGGTAGGGTCGAGAAGCAGGTCGGGAAGGTGTTGTCGCCCCACTTCAGGATCTCACCGGTTTTCCACGATATAACTGGGTTGTGCTACTCCAACCATGGGCGTCCTAGGATCACGTCAGCGGTGGACTCCTCCAGAACCAACAGATGGAGTTGTTCGACGTGAAGGATACCAACTTGAAGTTGAATGGGTCCAACCTTATGATTGACTTTCTTTCGACTGGGGGGCCTTCCAGTTATTGAATGGATCTGGTAGATGGAAGGCGAATCAGCTGTCTTGAGTCTGAGCTGGCGGCAGAGGGCGCCAGAGATGAAATTGCCAGCTGACCCTGGATCGAGGAGGGCACTAACTGGAATAGAAACATCAGCAGCAGTAATGTTTACAACAATGGTGAGTGGCTTCATGGAATTCATAGGAGGGAGAATGGCACTCACCATGGGACGAGGAGGACAGATGGGGCATGATGCACGGAAATGCCCAGAAGCTCCGCTATATAAACAAAGTTTCAGGGTCAGCCGCCTCTGCCGCTCAGCAGGTGTCAGCCGATTATTGTCAAGTTGCATGGGTTCGTTGGCTGGTTCTGGAGGGCTGACGGATTCAGGTCGACGGAGGGATGTAGGAAGCTCTAGCTGGCCCTGGTACTCTTTGAGACATGACTACATACGAGTGGCGAAGCGTATGGATAGCTGGATGAAGCATTCAAGCCCCATGGTGTCCTCGTATGCAGCGAGATGCAACCGCACGCGTGGATTCAAACCTTGACAATAGGTGGTGAGTAGAGATTGTTCGTTCCATCCACTGGCGGCTGCAAGCGTCCTGAACTGAAGAGCATATTCATTCACAGATCCTTGTTTTAAATGATAGAGTTGCTCACCAATTGAAGAATCCCATGCTGGTTTTCCGAAAACCTCCTTGAAATGGGAGATGAAACTGGTGAGTGATTGGATTACCCCATTCTTCTGTGTCCAGAGCGTTTCAGCCCATCGGAGCACCTTGCCGCTTAACTCTGAAATTATGAATTGCACTTTAGAGTGATCATCCGGGTACAGGTGCGGTTGCATCTCCATGACCAGTGAGCACAGTAGCAGGAATCCATTTCAGTCCTTTAGCCATGGGACTGGCGTATGCTGGCGGATAAGGAGAAGTGCTGGGTGGTGCGGAAGTGATCGCTGGTGGATTGGTACTGAATGTACGCCGCATGGCGTCAACGAGCTCTTGGAATGGGTCCGTGTCGCTCATACTGGAGTGAGTCGGTTATGGTCCGGTCTTCTGTTACAATCACAGAAGGGCAGAGACACTGAACATAGATAAGTAAGGTGTTTATTTTCACAACCAGATGAACAACACATAAACAGGTGAGAAAATGGCAAATCTTCAGATGAATGGAATGGTAATACTGTCCTTTGTATTGAAGGTGACCGAGGATGGCTGAATGCGGGTTTCCAAACGTAATGAAGACACTGGACTTCACACACGACGAAGGAGTAAACAGGAGGAGAACAGGAGACGGACTGAAGACAGGTAAGTAATCCAACAGAGTCCTTGAGGTAAGCATGCAGGTAAGATGTTAACGAGACTGGACAATGAGTGTGTGTGAGAGAGAGTCATTTATACTGCTGGGGATTATTGTGCTGATGGCGTGCAGGTGTGCGTGATTAGAACTCTGGTGACAGGGAGTGTTGTGATTGGTTGACGGTTGAGCCTGACGTTTCCGTGACATTAACAAAATAAGAGGGATCATATAAAATGCATGTTATTTATTTAGTACTGTCCTGAATAAGATATTTTACATAAAAGATGTTTACACATAGTCCACAAGACAAAAAAAAATAGCTGAATTTATAAAAATGACCCCATTCAAAAGTTTACATACACTTGATTCTGAATACTGTACTCTTGTTTCCCAGAAGACAAATTAATACAATTTACCTTGATTTTCAAATTCAAAATTTTTTCCCACCCCGACTCTTAATGCATTGTGTTTCCGTCAGGAGCATCAGTGAATGTTTGAACCTTTTTTAATAGTTGTGTTTAAGTCCCTCAGTTGTCCTCAGTGTGAAAATATGGATCTCAAAATCATACAGTCACTGATGGAAAGGGATCAAATATGCAAAAGATGCTGGTAAACTAAAGAAACTGCAGGGAATCGAGAATAACCATCACAAAAAAAAAAACATAGTCATGGATCATGCAGGTAACGACACAGAGTATTAAGAATTAAGGGTATGTAAACTTTTGAAAGGGGTAATTTTTATATATATATATTTTTTTGTGTGTTGTGGACTATATATAAATATATTTTATGTAAAATATCTTATTCAGAACAGTACTAAATTAAAAAAAGAACATGCATTTTGTATGATCCCTCTTATTTCGTTAAAACAATTAACATTTTGCAAATTCTACAAGGTATATGTAAACTTCTGACCTCAACTGTATATACAGTATCTCACAGAAGTGAGTACACCCTTCACATTTTTGTAAATATTTTATTATATCTTTTCAATTGACAACACTGAAGAAATTACACTTTGCTACGAGGTAAAGTAGTGAGTGTACAGCTTGTATAACAGTGTAAATTTGCTGTCCCCTCAAAATAACTCACAGCCATTAATGTCTAAACCGCTGGCCACAAAAGTGAGTAAACCCCTAAGTAAAAATGTATAAATTGGGCCCAGTTAGCCATATTCTCTCCCCGGCGTCATGTGACTTGTTAGTGTTACAAGGTCTCAGGTGTGAATGGGGAGCAGTTGTGTAAAATTTGGTGTTATCACTCTCACTCTCTCATACTGGTCACTGGAAATTCAACATGGCACCTCATGGCAAAGAACTCTCTGAGGATCTGAAAAAAGAATTTTTGCTTTACATAAAGATGGCGTAGGCCAGTGTTTCTCACTGGGGTCCCCACTAGTGGGTCGCGGATCATTCTATATGGGTCGCGAGACTTTCTCTTTATTCTCTGTGTCACACTGGCACAGCCAGTAAAAGTGCGCTTAAACAGTGACCTCCAAAGAATCGTATTTTTGAATGTTGCATATTGAATCATTATTGCCGTAACTTTCTTACGCTGTTTCTAAACTGTCCTATCACAATAATTTATCGCTGCCGCGAACGGCTCTTATTGGACAAAGTCCTACACTCTTTAAGTATTGTTGCACACGGTAGCAGCTGTTTACAACATTGCTTGGTAATGACGGCACGGGAGATTGCAATGCATTGCTATGCCAGACCTACTATACACTGTACGCAGCCATGGCCTGTTAACTTGACAAAATGCATCCATTTTTTAAACGAAAAAAAGCAGAAGATACAGAAACTCCTTCATATTTCAAAGGCAGTGAATATCCAGAACTCGCAGATCGTGCAATGAAGTTTCTCTTACCATTTAGCACTACTTCTCTTTACGGGTCGGGATTTTCATGACTGCAACGAAAACAAAAATCAGGAATAGGCTGACAACAGCTAGTTTTTGTGCGACACCCTTCGCAAAGACCCGCCCCCCTTAGTTACTGTTGCTTTGTCCGACAATTCGTGACGCTGTCACGCTGCATGCAGTGGAAAATATATTGCGGAGCAAAGAGGACACTGACAACACGACAGAGCAGGCTACTTATGATATTAAACAAAGTCCCAGCTTTCAAATTGTGTAACTCTTTTAAGAAATTCGAACAATAAAAACCGTTTTGTGGCTTTAACTCTCTGGAGTCTGGAAACGCGCCGTTGTGTTTTGCAGGATTTTTTTCACATTGCAGCAAAACAGACTTAAAATACTCTGTCATTTTTGTCATAGAGACAAATAATATATCAATTGAAACTATAGAATATCTTCTTTTATTTGTGTACACTCAGAGTAAAAACAAAATGTTGTGCTTTTTGCAAAATAAAGAAAACTAACATGATGCGTGATCTTTTGTCTCCCTCTGAACGAAGTCCATATGATAGTTCTCCGAAAATGAAGTGTAACTTAGTAAATACCAATAACAAAAAATTAGACTTATGTCTAAAGAAACATTGAAATGTCAGGTTTTAAATCGTGTAAGTCAAATTGAAAACAAAAATTCTGTGTTTATGTAATCTGTATGAAAAGAGACACATGTCAGACGCCCGTAATTCAGCTCATTATCCACTAATGCGGCCACGCCCATGGAGCGAGCGCTATTCAGAAACAAATTGAGGCAATACATGTATACATCGTCACAATCATGTATGTATTATCTTCAAAAGTGTTTATCTGCATGTTATAGCCATGGTTAGCGATCTCTGGAAGCCTCTGTTAGTTCCTGGAATGTCACATGGTATGCCTGTTCTTCTTTAGAGACATTTGTGGACTAAAGGTGCACAGAGCGCCCTCTGGCTGTTTATGAACAACTGAAAAATGCACAAATGTCAGGACATGTCAAAACTTCTCCAGGGCCCCAAATCAGCCTCAGACTCCAGGGGGTTAATGTGTCGTGACAGATTGCTGTAGTGCCTCAGCTCAAGCAGCTCATGAATCAATCATCTCTTCCTACTAGATTATTTATAGCATCAAATAAACATGAATGAACATGAGAATGAATATAAAACATGGAATGATGTAAATACACACAATTCAAATCCACCGAGGTTAATCTTCTAACTCCTGACTGCTTTGTCGGACAAAATGGCTGATTCGGCACTATGATTGGTTAGATCGCTTGTCAATCAAACTCCCGGCGAAGGGTCAATTCCGCCGTGTCCGGATATCATCATTTCAGAGCGGCAGTCTCAAATTTCACATTAACTTGAGTAAAAATAATTAAATCGGTTTTCTTCATAGTCTGCCTAATTATTGAAAGTGTTTGTGTGTTTTCGTGAAATTAATTATAATAAGCATATAATGTAGCCTAGGTCTAAAGAGGCATTTCAGTTATTTATTTATTTCCAGCCTTAGTGGGTCGTATGACTGGTATACAAAAAAAGTGGGTCGCAGTAGGCAAAAGGTTGACAAACCCTGGCGTAGGCTATAAGAAGATTGCCAAGACCCTGAAACTGAGCTGCAGCACGGTGTCCAAGACCCCACAGTGGTTTAACAGGTCAGGTTCCACTTAGAACAGGCCTTGCCATGGTCGACCAAAGAAGCTGAGTGCACATGCTCAGCGTCATATCCAGAGGTTGTGTCTGGGAAATAGACGTATGAGTGCTGCCAGCATTGCTGCAGAGGTTGAAGGGGTGTGGGGTCAGCCTGTCAGTGCTCAGACCACACGCCGCACAGTGCATCAAATTAGTCTGCATGGCTGTCGTCCCAGAAGGAATCCTTTTCTAAAGATGATGCAGTGGGGAGCTATAGTCCATTGAGGGAACCATGAATGCCAACATGTACTGTGACATACTGAAATAGAGCATGATCCCCTCCCTTTGGAGACTGGGCCTCAAGGCAGTATTCCAACATGATAATGACCATAAACACACCTCCAAGACGACCACTGCCTTGCTAAAGAATTTTTCCAGACCTAAACCCTATTGAGCATCTGTGGGGCATCCTCAAATGGAAGGTGGAAGAGTGCAAGGTCTCTAACATCCACCAGCTCTGTGGTGTCATCATGGAGGAGTGGAAGAGGACTCCAGTTGCAACCTGTGAAGCTCTGGTGAACTCCATGTCCAAGAGGGTTAAGGCAGAGCTGGAAAATAATTGTGGCCACACAAAATATTGACCCTTTGGGCCCAATTTGGACATTTTCACTTAGGGCTGTACTCACTTTTCTGGCCAGCGGTTTAGACATTAATGGCTGTGTGTTGAGTTATTTTGAGGGGACAGCAAATTTACACTGTTATAAAAGCTGTACACTCACTTCTTTACATTGTAGCAAAGTGTAATTTCTTCAGTGTTGTCACATGAAAAGATTAATAAAATATTTACGAAAATGCGAGGGGTGTACTCACTTCTGTGAGATACTGTATATATACAGTTGCAAGAAAATGTATGTGAACCACTTACAGAATCTGTGAAAATGTGAATAATTTTAATAAAATAAGAGGGATCATACAAAATGTGTGTTATTTTTTATTTAGTACTGTCCTGAGTAAGATATTTTACATAAAAGAGGTTTACATTTATGTAACCCCTTACAATTAGGGTGGTTAATGGACTTTTAATTTGAAGAGAAAATGTAGTGACTGCTGTTCTCCACTATAGGACGCTCCTCCGTGATGAGCGTAATAATTGAGAAAGGAGCCATTTTACGAATGAGAGAGAGCGGAGATAGAAGATTGTTGATTTAGAGTGCAAATATTTTAAAAGAGAGTAATATAGAGTGTAACGAAGTAGCGTGTTCGTACAGTTATTAATCAATTTATGGGTGGAATATGAATATAATAATTCATAACGTTTTATGAATAATTATTATGCACATACCGACCCAAGGGGGAATTAAACATATATTGTTAATTAATTACAACGAATTATAATCAATCATGTATATGATTAGTTCTGGTTTAATAATTATTTAGAGAAACTGTTCGTTTGTCCAGCAAACTAATAGTTCCTCATAGAATGAGATAGATTTATTCTTTTGGCCACAAGAATAAATTCCTATTATAGCACAAAGTGATCGAAACGTTAAAGTGACTTGGTTTTCGGTTTAATGAACAAGCAGAACAATCGAGCGTGAATAACGTGTTTAATATATGCAAACTACGACTACAGAGGTTATACGTCTAAATACATCATATACAAATATATACAAAAGGGAACGTAGAGACAGGAAAGGAAGGAAAGAGAGAGAGAGCAATAGCAAAATCTAACAGTCCAGGAAAGCCAGCACAGAAAGCAGTTTCATTATCTAGATAAGAAACGGTTACTTGCATTGGAGTTGCGTGTTGAGTTTCAGTTTAGCGCTGGTGCAGTTCGTTGACTTCTTCCGTTCCGCGGGAAGGTTTGAACTGAGGACTTGAGAGTTAGTTTCGCTGGAAGAAGTTGGTGGTCCCGAAAATGAGCGCGATGGAGGCGCGCGGTCCAGAGGCGTCCGGGAGGGACGTGCTCGTGGTAGCAGGAGACAAATCGGGAGAACACCCAAGAAAAAGTGTGTCGTTGTTTTTATGGAAAACCAAACTAACACACCTCCTGAATTGTAACGGCCAATAGATGCGCAGCACTATTTGGCGGGCAAAGCTCCTTGGTTTGGTCTCCTCGCTGAATTAGCATACTGATGGCTATCAGATCGGATTCCGGGATGGAGTATTTCCCTCACCATATCATTACACACATAGAAAAATGCATTTGTCAGCTATGTGACACACTTCAGTGAATAGCTCGAGTCCGGAGCTTTACGGAGAGATCAAACTCGATAGATCAGAAAGGCATATAAAAGAAGTTATGGTTTACAGACAAAATTCCATCATTAAAACTAAAATTAACTCAAACTACAGTTATTTGCTAAGTCTAAACATTAGGACAACACGCATGCATCAGACATATGATTCAGATACAATTTTCTTCTAGTCATATTAATATATAGAGTTCTTATGCGTGTGTGCGTGTGTGTGTGGGTGTGTGGGTGCGTCTCTGTGTGTGTGTGCGCGTGTTTGGTATGTGCCGTGTCGCCACATGGCCCATGAGAATGTGATCCGAGACAATCGTGATTGTTTGAAGTCACACTGGGGGTGTTTCGGGGATCTCTCACATTTGTAATAAAGGTATCCAAGAGGTCTTTATCTGTCCGCCCGATCGGCGCCAAGCCTTGATTTGTAATTCAAAGTTCAATGGGTGAAGGCTTAACAGTTTATGGTGCGCCCGCTAAATTCTGATCGATTGCAGACGCTACAAGAGTGTGAAGAAACAGTTTTAAGTTATTTTTCAGTCGAATCCAGAGGAAGAAATTTTTGTACTTTTATTTCGAGGAACTCCGGTTGTTTTTTTTCTTGTTTTCTGTTGATGTGTACTTCTTCGATCGTGGACAAGTGAACGGCGAGCCAGCAGTGCCTAGTTGATGTCACAACGCATCTTTCGTTGCTGCACATTAACATTTAGGCTATATAATATAACAAATATAGTAGCCTATAAGAAATGCCACAGAGGTAGGAATGTTCAGACGCTTTGCATCACAGAAATACATTATATTTTAAAGTGTATTAAGATAGAAAACCATTATTTGGTTAGAGACTTGAGACTTCTTTTAAAAACATTATAATGGCAATTTGTTCAATCTTTTGACTGGTACTGTAATGTAACATATGCCTATACAATATTTTCTTCTCATGAGGTGAAGTAATACGTGCATGCACGAGATCACGAAAATCATGTTTTTTTTTCAAGAGTGGACATTAATCCTGTTATCAGCATGATCACAGAGGGGTTTTTCACATAGCCTACCTAATTGAAAGAGCTCATTATTATGCAGGTCATTACAGGTCCTTATGCGGATCTTTTGTCTTCTCAGGTGTGAATCACAGCATTATTCATGAAGATTCATGCCTCCACGCATACTGTGTTTCTTGACAAAAAGTGTCTTAAAAAATGTAAATCAATATATTATTTTATATGAACGAGTAGGCAGGATAATTTTTACATAATTTTGAAGCAAAAACTCTAGTCTACAATCTCCAATACCCAGAAATCTTGTGAACACAGATTTTAAATTTTTTTGGCCTTATTTCAGTGACTTAAGGTTTTTGTTTTTTCAATAACCACGCATAAACGTTCTTCCTTTAAAAACACAAACATGTACATACATGTTCCTCACATATTATTGTAGCCCAGTTTGTGCTGAATACAGTGTAATGACACTTTTGTCATTAATATGTTTATGAACAACTGAAAAAAGCACAAATGTCAGGGCATGTCAAAACTTCTCCAGGGCCCCAAAATCCTCAGACCCCAGAAGGTTAAATAGCAAACACAACTGGGGATAATTAGTAGAACACAGCTGACATATATGAATCATGATGAGGTAACCAGAGAGACAGACGAGTGGCAGGAAACTGAACAAAGGAACATGTGACAAATGAAAACAAACTGAAGGTCTATGAACACAACACTAAACTGAAGCTTTTAGTGAGCTTTCCTGAGTGAGCCTCGAGCTATTATACAGCAGTAACGAATCTTACATGTATTTTATCAAATAGCTCTAATCATGGGTGAAATATATAAATATAATAAATAATAAATCATAAAGCCTTATGATTAATTATGATACATATATTGACCCAAGAGGGAATTATGCACATATATGGTGAATTAATTACAACGGAGTATAATCAATTACATATATGATTAGTTCTAGCTTAATAGTTGTTTTAGAAAAACTACCCTAGTTTGTCCAGCAAACCATTAGTTTTCTCACAGACTATTATAAAAAGAATGTTATTTTCTGGCCACGAGAATAACTTTCTATTACAGCATCAAAGCGTAAAGCAGTGTTGCCAGATCGAAAACGTAGAAGTGACTTGGTTTTTCTGAATGAGCAGCAGAACAATCGAGCATAAATATAATGTGTTTAATATATGAAAACTACTAATACAGAGGTTATACATCTAAATATACGCAGAGGATATACATATATACAAAAGAGAAAGTAAAGGCAGGAAAAGAGAGAAGACAAGTAGCAAAACTTACTAACAGTCCTTGAGAGCCAGCAAAGAATCAGTATCATTAGGTCATATGATTTATTGCATCTAAGATAGAGAAGCGGTACTTGCATTAGTTTGAATGCTGAGTTTTGGTTCAGTGCTGCTGCAGTTCGTTGGCTTCTTCCGTTTCCATGGGAGAGACGTGCACGAGATGGCGATGGACAATTCAGAGACAATCGAGAGACAAAGGAAAAATTGCTTGTTGTTGTCTTTTATGGAAAAACAAGCCACCACGCCTCCTTGGGTGAAACAGCCAATAGATTAGGGTGCAATCCTGGCGGGCAAACTTTTCTTTGTCTCCATT
The DNA here is from genome assembly GCA_003731715.1 of Anabarilius grahami. Taxonomy (NCBI): domain Eukaryota; kingdom Metazoa; phylum Chordata; class Actinopteri; order Cypriniformes; family Xenocyprididae; genus Anabarilius; species Anabarilius grahami. The sequence goes on along the minus strand of RJVU01009137.1, from coordinate 43,028 downwards.
TATGACTTCATTTGGATGAATTATGAAGTGTCGGATCGGAGTGTATTTTCTCCAAAGTACCGTTAAAAATAGAACAATGCATTTTACAGTAATGTGACATACATTGTCGAATAAGGCATAAAGAGCGCTTTACAACGAAACCTAACTTGTCAGGTGGCAAAATAACATAAAAGGGGAGATACAGTTTATACTTTGATTTTATCGTTTAGAATGACACTAACGCAACTACAGTCATAACTAAGCTTATACACTAGGGATACATACATGCACTTGACAGAGCGAAGGGTACACTTTGACACAGTCATATTTTGAGAATAACTGTACATACAATCTCTAAGCGTGTTTGTGCGTGTGTGTGTTTGTGTGGTGTGTGTATTGGGTTTTGGCTGGTCTGGAATGTATCCACATGGGTGATTCTTTTGAAGTCCCCAGAGCTGGGGACTGGGGTTCTCAGAGCTGGGGACTGGGGTTCTCAGTTTAACCTCAGCGGGTCCACAAAGATGCCAAGAGTCACAGTCACTCTTAGACCGGCCGGAGTTGATTCGTGATTTACCTGCACAGTTCAGGAGGCTAAAAGCATTCTGAAAATTCCAAAGTAGGTTGGAGTTGCAACAGGCATTACACAGCTCTCAACTGCTGTTTTTACAGCATCACTGCCCTGCTGGTTTGCGATTTGGGCCGGTTCCTCTATGTGTGTGACCAGGGAGTGGTGTACCTGGTCACATCGCGGCTGTTCCCTGTATGCTTCAGCACAATTGAACAGAGCTGAATTTCCCCTTCTAAAAGAGCTACACAGACGAACCCTGCGTCTTTTTCAAGATGTTATTTCATCTATGCGTTACTGGATGCGGTCGTTTCCTGGTCTCCGCTGATGGTCACAATTGCTGCATCACATGCCTGGGCATTCAGCATGCTGAAGCAGCTTTTGTGGATAGTTCATGTTCTCACTGTGGGAACACGACTATCTCAGTGTTGAGGTCTAGACTCTCGTTCCTTGGTTCTCAGGGAGCGGGGTTCCCCTCCACTATGCCCCGTTCGGCCGTTTTCTCTGGCTCCGGCCGTGGTGATGGTACGTCGGCATGTAGGCAGGGTGACTTGAGGATCACGGTCAGGGCTTCCCCGCTGAGCTCCACTCCGCGGGCCCCTGTTGCCGGAGGTTCGTGCTGGTCCCTCTACGGAGCAACCATCCGTTTCCATTGATCGCAGCATCGGAGGGTGAGCTGGAGTCCTCGGGAGATGAAGACTTGGCTGCGTTGCCTCCCTCTTGGATAGAAGTGTTGCCCGAGCCCAATCCCGAGTTGACGGCTATGCTTTCCTGGGCCGCCAAGAAGGTCAGGCTCGCCTGGAATCCTCCACCGCGTCCTGAACATTCTCAGTTGATTGGTTTCTTGGGGCGGCCCGCGCTGGTCCTTAGCACCCCACCCCAGTGCCATTCCCAGGTGACCAGGTCTTGGAAAACGCTGTATAGCGTTCGTGCCAGGCCTGGCCCCTCCTCTGCCTTCACCACTCTGGATGGCGGGGAGGCCAAGGGGTACGCTGGGATCCCCCCAGTTGAAGGTCCGTTGTGATGAAACTGTGTCCAACGGCCACCGGCTGGCGAGGTGAACCACGTCTTCCATCCCGGGCCTGTAAATCCTCATCAGGCTTGACTGAGAAAGCTTACAGAGCCTGCGGACAGGCCGCCTCTGCCCTGCATGCCATGGCACTTTTGCAGGTCTACCAGGCCAAAGCGCTCATGGACATGCCCCAGGGTGGTCTTGACCAACAGCTTCTGGGGGAGCTACCTCGACGACTGGCTCATTCTGGCCAGCTCGTGAGAGCAGTTGTGTGAACACAGGGACACAGTGTTAGCTCACCTCACCTCACCCAGTTGGGTCTTCAGGTCAACTGGGACAAGAGCAAACTCGCCCCCGGGCAGAGGATCTCTTATCTCGGTATGGAACTGGACTCGGTCGCCCGGACAGCGCACCTCATCGAGAAGCGCGTCCAATCATTATTGAACTGCCTGAGTTCACTCAAGTGCAGGACAGTGGCCCCATTGAAACTTTTTCAGAGGCTCCTGGGGCATATGGCATCCGCAGCCTCAGTCACGCCGCTCGGATTGCTTCATATGAGGCTGCTTGTGCACTGGCTTCACGGCCGGGTACCCGAGATGGGCATGGCAGATAAGCATGTACTGGTCCGCTCGGACAGCACTGTGGCCATTGCGTACATCAACCATCAGGGTGGTCTACGCTCCCATCGCATGTCGCAACTCGCCCACGATATTTTTCTATGGAGTCAGAAGCATCTGAGGTTGTTTCATGCCATTCACGTCCCAGGCGTGCTTAACCGTGTAGCCGACGAGCTCTCACGGCAGCCTCTGCTTCCGGGCGAATGGAGACTCCATCCCCAGGTGGTCCAGCTGATTTGGCAGTGCTTCGGGGCTGCACAGGTAGATCTGTTTGCCTCCCCGGACACTGCCCACTGCCAGTTGTTCTATTCCCTGACCGAGGGCACGCTCGGCACAGATGCTCTGGCACACAGCTGCCCCCGGGGCCTACGTAAATATGCATTTCCCCCAGTGAACCTTCTCACACAGCTCCTGTGCAAAGTCAGGGAGGACAAGGAGCAGGTCTTGCTAGTGGCTCCGTATAGGCCCACTTAGACCTGGTTTTCGGATCTGCAGTCCTCACGACAGCACCTCCTTGGCTCATTCCTCTGAGGAAGGACCTTCTGACTCAGAGACGGGGCACCCTCTGGCACCCGCGTCCCAACCTGTGGAAACTCCATGTTTGGTCCCTGCATGGGACACGGAGGTTCTAAGTGATCTCCCCCAGTCAGTTGTAGACACTGTCACTTCCGCTAGAGCTCCTTTCACAAGGAAAATCTATGCGTTGAAGTGGAATATGTTTGTCGAATGGTGTTCCTCTCACCGAGAGGACCCCTGATCATGTTTGGTCAGGTCTGTGCTTTCCTTCCTGCAAGAGTGCTTGGAGCGAAGGCTGTCTTCCTCCACCCTCAAGGTGTATGTTGCTGCTATTGCCACACATCATGATGCAGTTGAAGGTAAGTCGTTGGGGAAGCACGACCTGATCGTCAGGTTCCTGAGGGGGGCAAGGAGACTGAATCCGCCTCGCCCTTCCTCTATACCCTCTTGTGATCTCTCCCTGGTACATACATCTCTCCAGGGTCATCTCTTCGAGCCTTTGCAGTCAGTTGAGTTAAAATTACTGTCCCTTAAGACCATCCTCCTGGTTGCATTGGCCTCGGTGAAAAGGATAGGGGACCTGCAAGCATTTTCAGTCGACGAATCGTGCCTGGAATTTGGGACCGGTGACTCTCACGTTATCCTGAGACCCCGGCCTGGATATGTGCCCGAGGATCCTTCCACTCCCTTCAGAAATCAGGTAGTGAACCTGCAAGCACTGTTTTTGGAGGAGGCAGACCCAGCCCTGGCTTTGCTCTGTCCCGTCCGCGCTCTGCACCTGTACGTGGACAGAACGCGAAGGTTCAGGACCTCAGATCAGCTCTTTGTCTGTTACGGAGGCCAGCGGAAGGGAAAGGCTGTCTCCAAGCAGAGGATGGCCCACTGGATAGTGGACGCCATCGCCTTGGCTTATCAGTCCCAAGGCGTGCCTTGCCCACTCAGGGTTAAGAGCTCACTCCACTAGAGGAGTTGCCTCTTCCTGGACGTTGCCGCACGGCGCCTTGCTGACAGATATCTGTAGAGCTGCGGGCTGGGCGACACCCAACATGTTCACTAGATTCTATAGCCTATATCTAGGCTGGAGTCATCCCAGGGATTCCATATGCGTACTGCCCACGGCCAGTCCATATGTGTATTCCAAGTAAATTTTGTGGCCTCCGCAGCGTCCCCTATGGGTTCGCTTCCCAAGTGTTGTCTAAGTCTCCTGTAGTGGGTTTTGCGGAACAGCAGTATACTCTCTTAGTGTAAGCTCACCACCTTCTCCGCCCACCTGGTGCGCCGGGTGGCTGGAGCTTACACTGGGTGCTGGAAGGGGTCAGTAACTGTGGCGTTTTATTTGGGATCCCAATTAGTCAGTCACTACTGATGTACGTCGAACATGACCGACTGAAAGGGAACGTTTCGGTTATGTATGTAACCCTAATTCCCTGAAGGAGGGAACAGAGACATATGTCCCATCGCCACAGTTCCTGTGTCCTCGCTGTAGTGCAGACTCAAGGTTGTCTCCTCAGCGAAAAACAGAGTGCGATTGCATCTGCTTCTCTATTTATATCACATTGCGGGGGCGATGCGCATAATGCAAATATCGCACACCAATTCCATTGGCTTGTTTTAGTTCACTCGAAGCTGATAGGGCTCTCTGGCGATATCCCAATTTGTCGGTCACTACTGACGTACATCTCCGTTCCCTCCTTCAGGGAACAAGGGTTACATACTTAACCAAGAAGATTTGTTTCAGCCTTCTTTGCTCATATTTACCACGGGTGCCAATAATTCTCACCAGGACTGTATTCATCTTCATATGGTTCTAAATCCATAAGACTTTTGTTCATCTTCAGAACACAAATGAAGATAAAGAAGTACGTACAGTCAACTGCAGAATGATTGGCTCCCTTGTTAAATATGTAAAATCTACATTGTTTATCCTTTTGATCTTTCATTAAAAAAAATAATAAAAAAAAGAGGCCTACAATATTAAAGATCTAGCAGTATATGAAGAGTTCATTTGCAAAAACTGATAAATGGCACTTTTGAAAAAAATGAACTAAGTGCTGTGCATTATTCTCCACATATAGCACGTTCTTTACCCTAAATCCGTTTTGTCAGAAAAGCCGGTTGTCTCCACTGTCAGGCATCACAAGTTCATGTTTTACAACAAAAGCAGACAAGCGCCCTTGTTGTTTGTGTACAGAAACCGATAAGTCCGTTTTAGCGAATCAGCGCACAGTATTCAGGTCAGGTGACAAGGGTTCTAGTCACTTCAAAAAGACGCGCTAGCTGAGGGAAGTTTTGTCAAAGCTGACTAAAAGTGATCAAGGATTTTTAATTTCGACACCTGTAAATCCTTGTACACCATACATGACTTACATGCTGAAACCTTGGTTGTCCTTTTGCATGCATGTGTGTGTGTGAATGTGTGTGTGCGCGCGCACGTGTGTGGATGTGTGTGTGTGTAAGTGTGTACTTGTATGCCGATCTGTAAGTGTGTGTTGTGTGAGTGTACGTGTGTGTCGATCTGTTAGTGTGTGTGTGCACGCACACAGTGAGTGGATGGGTGTGTGTGTGTGTCGATCTGTTAGTGTGTGTGCGCGCATTTGTGCACACGTGTGTTTGAGTGTGTTTTAAATGCAATTACAAAGCAATTACTTGGGTTTTGTTTAACTCTCTGAGGTCTGAAAACGCACCGGCGCGTTTTGCAGGTTTTTTTTCACATTGCAGTAAAACAGACTTAAAATACTCCGTCATTTTTTGTCATAGAGACATAAGTAATATATCAATTGAAACTATAGAATGTCTTCTTTTATTTGTATACACTCAGAGTAAAAACAAAATGTTGTGCTTTTTGTAAAATAAAGAAAACTAACATGATGCGTGATCTCTCGTCTCCCTCTGAACGAACTCCAATCTGATAGTTCTCAGAAAATGAACTGTAACTTAGTGAATACTAATCACAAAAAAATGACACTTATGTCTAAAAAAACTTTGAAATGTCAGGTTTTAAATCGTGTAAGTCAAATCGAAAACAAACATTCTGTGTTTATGTAATTTGTATGAAAATAGAGCCATGTCAGAAGTCTGTGATTCAGCTCATTACCCACTAATGCGGCCACGCCCACGGAGCCAGCACTATTCAGAGGCAAATTCAGTCAATACATGCAGACATAGTTTCAATCGTGTATTTATTATCTTGAAAAGTGTTTATCTGGATGTAAAAGCCATGGTTAGCCAACTCTAGAAGACATGCAGTTAGTTCCTGTTTACTTTTCTTCTATAGATGAATTTTAGATGAGTTTTTGTTTCTTTAGCGCCCTCTGGCTGCAGTATGAATTGAAAACACCATTCATGGAATAGCCTCTTCTTCTTTAGATGAATTTGTGGACTAAAAATGCACAGAGAGCGCCCTCCGACTGCAAGTATGAATTGAAAACACCAGCGCTCATAGTAATGACATTGAATATTAAATAAATATAACTCCTCTGTATAGAAAATTGGCATAAACATATGAGAATCCAATATTTCTCCAAATGTGCATGCTTTTAAACTAAAAGCCTATATTCAGACTCTATGCATCACAGAAATACATCATATTTTAAAGTATAATATAAAACCATTACTTTGTATTGTAATAATATTTTTCTGTATGTTTCATATACCATGATGAGCTTGAGACATCACAGAAGGTTTTTTTCACAGCCTACCTGACTGAAATGCCTCATTAATATGCAAGTCATTTCAGCTCATTATTATGCAATTCTTTTGTCTTCTCAGGTGAGAATGAGCCATTATTCACGATGATTCACGCCTCCACGCATACTGTGTTCCTTGGCAAAAAGTGTCTTACAAAAACTAAATCAATATATTGTTATAAATGAAAGAGTAGTCAGCATAATTTTTACATAATTCTGAAGCAAAAACTCTAGTCTACAACCTCCAATACCCTAAAGTATTGTAAACACAGATTTACTATACTTTTTTTGGCCTTATTTCAGTGACTTAAGTTTTTTGTTTTTTCAATAACCATGCATAAATGTTATTCCTTCAAAAACACAAACATGTACATATATGTTCCTCACATATTATTGTAGCCTAGTTTGTGCTGAATACAGTGTAATGACACTTGTGTCATTTATATGTTTATGAACAACTGAAAAAAGCACAAATGTCAGGGCATGTCAAAACTTCTCCAGGCCCCAAATCAGCCTCAGACTCCAGAGGGTTAACTCTGAAACATGAAATGTGGAGTCATCTGCTTTTGCCAAAAAAACGACTGTTGGAGTTTTCTGTATTTGCTGCCAAAAAAGCTCTTTTTTTAGTTTCATCTGACCATAGATCCAGCTCCCTTTTGAAGTTCCATTCATGTCTGACAACTGAATATGCTAAGCCAAACAACTGAATATGCTATGCCAAAGTTTGTTTTTGGATGAGTGAGGAAGATTTTTCTTGAAACCCTCCCAAACAACTTGTGGAGATATAGGTGCTGTTTGATCATTGTTTTTAGGTTTTCTGACCCCAAGACTCAACTAATCTCTGATCCTTGGAGAGTCTTTGGCCACTCAAACTCTCCTCCTCATCATGCATTAGGACGATTTAGACACACATCCTCTTCCAGGCAGATTTATAAGATCTTTATTTGATTGGAACTTCTTAATTATTGACCTGATGGTGGAAATGGGGATTTTCAATGTTTTAGCTATTTTCTTATAGTCACTTTCTATTTTGTGAAGCACAACGATCTTTTGCTGCACATTAGAACGATATTCTTTGTTTTTTCTCATTGTGATGAATGATTAAGGGAATTTGGCCTTTGTGTTTCCTCATGTTTATACTCCCGTAGAACAGGAAATCATGGATGGACAATTTCATGCTCCTAGTCACGCTTGTAACGCTCGGGTTCAATGACAAAGAAGAAGATGAGGGGATATGCACACAAAGTTTAATAGAATAAGCCAACATGCAAGACAGCGTGTAAACATAAACAAGGTCAATACCGGACCCTGAACTGAGGACGAAAGGAACTTAAATACACAGATGATTAACTCAAATAACAAACAGCTATGATGATAGGTTAGTGTCCAAGGTGACTGATGAGTGGTGGCAAATTGTAACGATGACTGACTCGGTTGAGTGTTTGAATCCATGTACGGAGATTTATTAAGCACAACAGCACAAACAAAGTAAGATGTAGAGCAGGGATCGTGGTAAAAAAACAAGCAAAGGGTCGATAACAATAGCAGCAGTCCAGAAACAGGCTAAGAGACATGCGCATGCAAACAAACAGGAGTAATGGAAACGCTTGGTAGAGACAGGTTAAACTGGCAATACTTCGCAACATGATGCACAAACAACATGATTTATAACTGGTGTAGACAGGAAGAGAGGAGAGAAGAACTGGCAGTGTTCAGTATTCGGGAGACGGCTCCCTCTGGCGGTTGGAGGAATGGATGGTGGATGCAGATGTTACACAAATGACAAAGAAGAGACGTGACAAATGAAAACAAACTGGAAGTCCATGAAAACAGAAACTAACAGAAGATAACTATGACAAACCTAGTGTCTTAAATTGTAGCAAATTAGCTCAAGGGAAATATTAATAATTAATCATAACTTGTTATAATTTATTATGAATATTTGGATCAGTTAATAGAATTGACTTGATGTAGCAGAATTAATTTCACAATCAACTAACCTGTTCATCCAACGATTGTTAGCTATATTAAAGCTGCTGTCCGTAACTTTTTTTGTGTTCAAAATTTACAAACATTTTATAATGAGAATGTACAACATGAATCCATTTTCCAAACCGTGTTTTTGTCTTACCCTGAATCATTATGGTACACTTATAATAAGTGTTTATATTCTGACTATTTCAGACAGGACTGGTAGGACTCGCTGCAGAGTATCACAGTAACTGCGTGACTCGCCATAGACATACACAGAGAAAAGTAGCTCCGGCTACAATGTTCTTCCTCAGGATGCATGCAGTTCTGTTTGTTAACCACTAGAGGGACAAAAACTGCGGACTGCAGCTTTAATTATTTAGTTTTAAAGTAGATATTTCAAGCTTTCTAAAGATGTTTTTCTCATGTCTGTGAGGCAAGCAGCCTATTCGCTGAGTTTCGGCTTATTTAACCTATAAGACGCACTCCAGTTCAGGCGCCAGTGATCGTGCTGGCACCTCCATGTCATGATTATATTGTCTGCTATATTTGTTCCTTTTTTACTGTTCATTTTTAGGTTATTTAATTACAGTTACTTTTAATGTATTTGTGTTACATACTGTAAATTAGTTCAACAGTTCTGTTTAAATCAATTTTGAATTTAAAATCTAAATTTGTCATCTAAAGGTAAACTTGAACGCTGTCTCTTTAAAATCATTACACACTAAAAACTCATGTCCTGGGTTAAAAAGGGACCAACTAATTTCTGGGTTATTTCAACCCAGAAAAATGGGTTATTCTTTTTGACCCTACTTCTGGGTTAAATACCTGACCCAAATGTTGGGTTAAAATAACCCAACATTGTAGTTAATATAACCCAACTTCTGGGTCAAAAGAACAACCCCAATATCTGGGTTGAAATAACCCAGAAATTAGTAGGTCCCTTTTTAACCAAAGGTAAAAGGTCAAAAATAACCTAACTTGGGTTACTATGCCAGTATGCCTTATTTTAGAAAATAAAACTTCAAGCACTTCAAGCACTTTTACATTTTTATTGCATTAAATTAAATTAAACTCTACATAAACTCTACACACTTGGATCTATTTATCTTAGGTCACACTGTAATAACATTAGACATTAGAAAAAATAGAAAAATAAACAACTCATTCTCTCTAAAAAAATTTAAAACATTCAATAACTGGATTGAACTTGAGGGACAAGATTTTTGATAGTGTCCACATCTAAGAGAAGAAATGCCTCCTCATCTCTGTCTTCACCTGAAAGACAGAAAACAAGACAACATGAGTATTGTTAATAAGTCGAGACAATTGTGAACCACTCAACAGACACTCTTTGATTATCAAGCTAACAAATAATCACTTTTAAGGGAATGCTGTTTTTTTTTTTTATGTGGCCCAATTTACTAGTTAACTAATGTGGTTCTTTTGCAGCATTACCCATTTTGTGTGAATGACAGTCTATACTGTCCATCTTTTCTTTCATTAACAAGTGTAATAATGACTTTAATGCAAAGATGAATATCTGGCCCATTATTATGCACAACAGCTTAAAGACAAGGCACAAGTATCTTTTAACTATAAGGGTTATTATAGATATGCATTCCCCACTGTTGAAGAAGTTGTGACTGTCACAAAATCTTGCACTGACACATTTAAGCCATATTAAAGAAAAATATTTAGGTATAGAGAGATGATATGAGGACAGTTAAAGGGATAGTTCACCCAAAAATGAAGATTTGATGTTTATCTGCTTACCCCCAGGGCATCCAAGATGTAGGTGACTTTGTTTCTTCAGTAGAACACAAATGATGATTTTTAACTCCAACCGCTTCTGTCTGTCAGTCTTATAATGCGAGTGAATGGTAAGACAATTTATAAAAGTCAAAAAATATGCATAGACAAATCCAAATTAAACCCTGTGGCTCGTGACGACACATTGATGTCCTAAGACATGAAACGACATTATTTATATCATTTTTTACCTCTGAAACACCACTATGTCCAACTGTGTTCAGCAATCGCTTAGTGAGGTCTGATCGCGCTCTGACAACGGCAGTGANAGTGATGTCAAGCACTCATTGAAGTATATGCACGAGACATCACTGTCGTTGTCAGAGCGCGATCAGACCTCACTAAATGAACCCTTAACGCAATTGGACATAGTGGTGTTTTAGAGCTAAAAAATGATATAAATAATATTCGGTTTATCGCACAAACCAATCGTTTCGTGTCTTAGGACATCAATGTGTCGTCACGAGCCGCAGGGTTCAGTTTGGATTTGTCTATGGGGACTCTCAAGGGACTGTCTATAAGTCTTGCCATTCTTTTGTTTCTTCTGTTTTCCTGACTTTACTTTTGTTTATATATGTATTCTTTGTTTAAATATAGTTGTATATATACTTGTAGTTTTCATATATTAAATCCATTATAGCTATACTTCATTGTCTCTGTTGCTGCTCATTAAGAATACCTAGTCCCTTTTTTTCCGATTTTGTTGACTGCTTTGTACTTTAGTGCTAGAATTGTGGCCAGAAGAATAATTTAGTTTTTAATCGTTTTTAAGGTTGCTGGACAAACTAGACCAGTCTTTCTTTCTAAACCATACATATACGTAGTTAATTATAATCAGTTGTACTTAATTAACAATACATGCATAATTCCCCTTTTGGTCAATTTATATTATAATTGCTCATAACGCATTATGATTTAATTACATATATATTTCACCCATAATTTGAGCTAATTCATTAAGTTCGTTACACCAGCTTTCATAAAACGAGCCCTGCGGTTTAGTAAAATGTCACGCCTTAAAATACCCCTCATATTCAAGGATATTAGATGGTTCGTCGGTTGCCTTTAATTGATTACATCTTCAATAAAACATTTGCTATTGGCTTGTAAAAGATGTTTCATTGCGTTGTTTTCGCAGCACTTAAACCAGCATGTGGCAGTACAAGCACTTCCAAACAGTGAATTATTTGTGATGCAATTGATTCATTTGACTCAAAGCTTTGTCTGTCCCATCACTACTTCAAATCAAAGTCCCTTAGTCTAAAAGGTCCCAAAGTCTATAGTCTTTGGTTCAAAGTTTACACTCAATGCTCAGACTTGTCTAAGTGTTAGCAGGGTGATAATGAGATCTGAGATTTCTTTGTCAGAATAAAATCTTACGCTCATTTAACAACTGAAATTAGGATTTCTTCGCTAATATCAGGTTAGTTTCTTTTCATACGATTTAAACATGGATTATAGCATTGAGGAACATTCTGCCGTTCATAGGAAGGCGCATTCAAGCTATAGTTTTGCTGATTTTATCAGAAAATTGTATGTGCATGTATAAGATGATTGATTACTGGGTCTGCCTGTAAACAATGTTTTAAATGATGCCAGCAGTCTCCACCATTATGTAGCAATTTAGCTAAAGGGAAATAACTTCGGATCAGTTTATATAATTAACTTGATATAGCAGAATTAATACCTGAATCATCTAACCCGTTCGTCCAGCAATTAATTGTTAGTGATATTATTTCTACCAGAAAGACTTGGGGAGGCAAGCTAGCGTGACAACCATATTTATTAACAATCAGCAAGCAAAATGTTGTAAGAAAGTTCTTTGGCGTAGGTCCCTTCCGTAGCTCAGATCCTAAAGGGTTGCGGACTCTGCATTTCCTGCCTGAAGATGAAGGCAGGGGCATAGCCGACCCCCAAAAACTGTGAGAGGAAATATAACCCATCAGTGTTGGATCTTGCAGTTCCTGAAACAGAGATAAAAATTAAACATGAAAAAACTATAATGCCACGTTAGGCCACACAGACACAATAGCCTTGAACAGCGACAACGGCCACACAGACACGATAGCCTTGAGCAGCGACACACACACTATAGCCTTGAGCAGCGACACAGACACGATAGCCTTGAGCGGCGACAACGGCCACGTTAGGCCACACATACACGATAGCCTTGAGCGGCGACAACGGCCACGTTAGGCCACACATACAAGATAGCCTTGAGTGGCGACAACGGCCGAGTTAGGCCACACATACACTATGGGCTTGAATGGCGACAACGTCCACGTTAGGCCACACATACACGATGGGCTTGAACGGCGACAACGGCCACGTTAGGCCACACATACACGATAGGCTTGAGCGGCGACAATGGCAAACCTAGGCCACACATACACGATAGGCTTGAATGGCAACAACGGCCACGTTAGGCCACACATGCACGATAGGCTTGTGCGGCGACAACAGCAAACCTAGGCCACACAAACACGATAGGCTTGAGCGGCAAAAACGGCAAAGTTAGGCCACAAATACACGATAACCTTAAACAGGATAAAACACCACCACCAGTATTTGCAAAAAAAAAAAAAAACTGATTAATGATGAGGATTAGGTTGGAACACAGCAGTCTTCTCCATCTGCTGTTAGGAGAATTTTAAACCACTGCATTGTAAATGGAAGGCAGATATTTTGGTTAAATAAATAGAGGGTATAGTGTTTAAAGAAAAGACTTGACCAAGAGAACCCCCAAAAGAAAGTTAACCAGACAGCATGACAGAAAAGTACAAGAATACTAAAAACAGACAAATAAAGACGGGAAACACTTCACTTGATAATGCTCTACCATCTAACCTTAGCTAGCTATAGAAATTCTGCAAAAGCTAGCAAACCTTTGCAAAAGGATAACGATGCAAGTATTGTGTTCAAAGCCATGAAAACAGACATTAAAAGCTGTATGATGTGTAGCGGCAGGCCAGAGCTTTGCGACTAACTTTGATTTGACAGATGCCACTCGTGCACCTTAATAGAAAGGAAGCAAAAGTACACAAAGTGAATTAATGTTATGAAGCTCAATACAAAGTAAGAATATCTACAAGAGGATCTGCATTCTGTAAGTACTTTGTGTTGTTTAGTTCGATTTCAGTGCTGTGTATTTGAGAGGAAGTTTGTTTACTGTGGTCACGTGACAATTCGCGTGCATTCTCGTTTCGCTGAGTGTGGAAGGCGTGGTCTGCTGAACTAACTAATGTTGTAAGAAGTTGGTATAAGTGTGTAGTGTACCGCGGCAGCGGACGCGGCAGCCCTTGTGTGAAGCCCTCCTTGTGTGAAGACCGAAGAGTGTAAAGACCAACGACTCTACCTGTGCGACTCCACCGAGCAAGGACACCGACAAGGCACTTGAGTATTGCACTTTTCTTTTTCCTTCGTTCCTTCCTCTTCATACAGTGTGTTCTTGTCTGTCTTTTGACCTGTTTTAGATATGTGCTTCCAAATTCCCACTATTACTAACACTCGTAAATCGCGTGCTACACGTTGGAGGCGGCGCAACCATCACAACCTGCGTATTTTACCCAAGTCATCTAGCACATCACTTTCTATTTCTATTGGGCTCTGGAATTGTCAGTCCGCTGTAAACAAAACAGACTTCATCACAGCTATTGCGGCTTATTCAGGTTTCCATCTCATGGCTCTAACTGAGACATGGATCAAACCAGAGGACACTGCCACGCCGGCAGCCCTCTCCTCTAATTTCACTTTCTCTCACACCCCACGCCAGATTGGGAGGGGTGGTGGTACTGGTTTGCTTATGTCCAGTGAATGGAAGTTCAATCCTTTACCAGCTCTCTCTGACAATGGCTCTTTTGAATCACATGCAATTACCATCACCTACCCTACTAAAATCCATGTTGTAGTTGTTTATCGTCCCCCAGGTCAGCTAGGTAACTTCTTGGAGGAGTTGGATGTGTTACTCTCATCCTTCCCTGAGGATGGTACTCCTCTGCTAGTACTTGGAGATTTCAACATACACCTAGACAAACCTCAGGCTGCTGACTTCCACACTCTGCTTGCCTCATTTGACCTCAAGCGAATGGCTACCTCAGCTACCCACAAATCGGGTAACCAATTGGACCTCATCTACACACGCTGTGGCTCCACTGACAATGCACTGGTTACTCCACTACACACCTCAGACCACTTTCTCATCACTTCTACACTCAACCTGACCCCTAACTCAACACCCACTCCACCACATGTTACTTTTCGGCGAAACCTACGCTCCCTCTCACCATCCCACCTATCCTCTTTGGTCTCATCCACACTTCCTCCCCCTAACCAGTTCTCATCACTGGACACTAACAGTGCTACTGACACTCTTTGCACCACTCTAACATCTTGCTTAGATGACTTCTGCCCCCTTTTAACCAGACCAGCCCGCGCCACCCCCTCTGCCCCCTGGCTCTCTGATGCTCTCCGTGAGCATCGGTCTAGACTCAGGGCTGCAGAGAGGAAGTGGTGCAAATCTAAAGCTCCTACTGACCTTAGCTCATATCAGTCACTCCTTTCTTCTTTCTCTACTGATGTCTCCAATGCTAAAACCTCATACTATCACACTAAAATTAACAATTCAACTGACTCCCGCACACTTTTCAAAACCTTCTCATCTCTTCTTAGCCCTCCTCCCCTTCCTTCCACATCAGCTCTTACAGCCGATGACTTTGCCACATTCTTCACACATAAAATAACAACCATCAGCGGCCAATTCTCCACACCACACACTGACAATAACATCTTAACGGAAAACACACAAACCCTCCCCTCCTTCTCCATGCTATCTGAGGCAGAGGTTTCAAAACTCATCCTCTCCAATCACCCTACTACCTGTCCGCTAGACCCTATCCCCACTCATCTTCTTCAGGCCATCTCCTCCTCAATTCTACCTGCACTCACTCACATTATCAATTCTTCCCTTCAAACTGGAACATTTCCCACAGCTTTTAAGCAGGCTAGGATTACCCCACTGCTTAAAAAACCAACTCTGAATCCAGCACTTCTGGAAAACTACAGACCAGTATCCCTTCTTCCTTTCATTGCTAAGACACTTGAGAGAGTTGTATTCAACCAACTGTCTACTTATCTCACACAGAACAACCTCCTTGACGACCACCAGTCCGGTTTCAAGAGTGGCCACTCAACTGAGACTGCCCTGCTCTCAGTCACTGAAGCCCTGAGACTGGCACGAGCAACTTCAAAATCATCAGTACTCATCTTGCTGGATCTGTCTGCTGCTTTTGACACAGTTAACCACCAGATTCTCCTGTCGACACTCATGTCGAAGGGCATCTCGGGAAACGCACTCCAGTGGTTTGAGTCTTACCTCTCAGGTAGGTCCTTCAGGGTATCTTGGAGTGGTGAGGTGTCCAAATCACATCATCTTGCTACTGGGGTACCTCAGGGCTCTGTGCTTGGACCACTTCTCTTCTCCATCTACATGTCATCACTAGGATCTGTCATTCAAGATCATGGTTTCTCCTATCACTGTTATGCTGATGACACACAACTCTACCTCTCATTCCAACCAGATGATCCGACGGTTGCTGGTCGCATCGCAGCCTGCCTGACAGCCATTTCTGCCTGGATGAAGGACCACCACCTTCAACTCAACCTTGCAAAAACGGAACTGCTTGTGGTCGGTGCCAACCCAACACTTCATCATAACCTTTCAATTCAACTTGGGTCGTCAACCATTACTCCTTCCAGGACAGCCAGGAACCTTGGAGTGGTGATGGATGATTGTTTAAGCTTCACAGATCACGTTGCAACAACAGCCCGGTCCTGCAGATTTGCCTTGTACAACATCAGGAAGATTAGACCCTTCCTATCGGAGCATTCCACACAAATTCTTGTCCAAGCTCTTGTTCTATCCAGACTGGACTACTGTAATGCTCTCTTGGCTGGCCTTCCTGCATGCACTGTCAAGCCTCTACAACTGATCCAAAATGCTGCAGCAAGACTGGTCTTCAACGAACCGAAGAGAGCGCACGTCACTCCTCTCTTCATCAGTCTGCATTGGCTGCCAGTAGCTGCTCGCATCAAATTCAAGGCTCTGATGTTTGCCTACAGAACGACCGCTGGCTCTGCTCCGCTATACCTTAACTCACTTCTTCAGACTTACGCGCCCTCCAGAAACTTGCGTTCTGCAAGTGAACGGCGCCTTGTGGTGCCATCACAAAGGGGCACAAAATCGCTCTCACGGACCTTCTCCGGGTCTGTTCCTGGCTGGTGGAATGACCTGCCACGTTCTATCCGAGCAGCTGAGTCTCTAGCCATTTTCAAAAAAATGCTAAAGACATATCTTTTTCGTCAGCACTTGACCCAGTAATAGTAGCACTTTGATTTCTATTCTTCTTCCGTCTATGTGTGTATTTATTTAAAAAAAATAAAATAAAAATAATTCCTTACTACGAGCACTTTACTGACATAACTGTGACTTCACACAGCACTTACATACTGTTGTTCTCATGTTGACTTGACTTGATTCTACTATTCTCATTTGTAAGTCACTTTGGATAAAAGCGTCTGCTAAATGACTAAATGTAAATGTAAATATCATCAGTATTATATTATAATAAAATCTAGGTACAGTCAACAGACTAAAACATAGAATGGCATTACAACTTTGAACGCTCAAAACCAATTAAAATGATAGTATGACATTAGACCAAGAAAAACAGCCTTGCGTTGCATCGCAATTTGATTCCTGCCATGATCTCTGTGTGTGTGTGTGTGTGTGTGTGTTGCTTTAAGGTTTAAACTATGATTGGGGTTTCCCCGAGCCTTACAACGATAGAGCCGATTATTGTACGCCATTCTTTGTTTTATACTTTCTTAAATTAATGGTATAAGCTACCTGTGTCATGTGGATCATTAACATGCTAGAAGTTACAATGCAAACGAGCACGACGAGCGCTCACGTTGAACAACTCTGTCTCTAACAACGTGCGATTGCATAATACTGCTTGTGTAAACAGAGCAATAGAGTAGCCTATGATTTTACACTTAATCAACATCGAATCGACATCAAAGTGCAAAAACAATGAAAATGCTTATCACTGAGATGAAATGCTGATTTGTACTGATGCGAGAATGGTGAAGATTGCAGCCGTGTCTTTGATGACACACTGAAATAAATAGGAAAACAATAAAATCCGTGAAGCGAGGACCTGCATGCTTCTGAATTGAACGGGATTTCCCTCTCCTTGTCGCGACAGCTCGATGAATGTTTAAAGCTGATAGGCTGACAAAAATGACACCGTGGCATTTAACATATCCCGTCTAGTACATCGAACTAACATTTTCTGTGATTATTTATATAATCACAAAATAGCATGTGCATACATCATGATAGGAACATTGCGGTTCACTGGAGCTTAAGTTTTTAGATAAAACCACATCAGTAATTTAATAGATAACAATAAAGTCAGACTGGATTTTTAAACGAGCTAGCCCGCGCCGGAAATGAAGGATTGCATCAGCAACTGCGGACTCAAACATATGTCAGCAATCTTATATACTCCAAGTGCAAGATAATGATTGGTTAGCTCTAAACTAATTGGTGACGTAACATTGAGTCTTCCTGGCAGAATTTACGCTAGAGCTTTCATTTATAAATTTTTTGGAAAAAGTACTTTTCATGTGTAACGATGGGAATCGAGATGACAAGGTGGTAGATTCAAATGCAAGCTTTAATAAAAGAGAGCGTAGTCAAATAGGCAGGAGGTCAAACACCAGCAAACAGGATCAGGAGAGCAAGGCAAAGAGTAGTCCAAAAACAGGCAATGGTCAAGGCAGGCAGCAAACGATCATAAACAAGGAATCAGTCCAGGGTCAAAAACACAAGCAAGGCAAGGAATAAGGAACATGGAGACAAGGTCGAATACAAGGCGCAATCAAAGTCTAAACAATTGTAGCGTCTGGAGCGATCAAAAACAATTGTAAAAAGCAATCACCCATGCAGGCCCTGAAAGGTCTGCCTCCCCCACTGGGTGCTATCACCTTATCTGCACCATGTGCTCTTTACACACATTTCAAAGACCCTTAGGAGACAGGCCACTAGAACCAGACATTGTCTATAAACTGGATTCTTTGCCATTAATTCATTGACAACCTCGTCTAAATGAATGAACATGCATTTCCCCAGTACATTGTGTCTATTATTACTGTTTGTATGTTGTTATTTCGTATGTTGTATAGTGTTAGACATGCCTGAAAGTTGGAACAATGAGATAATGTATCACATCTAGGTGATGTTTACTATCAAATTACTCCTTATTTAATGACTTACATGTTGGTGGACATCAAAATATCATATAATGCATTGTATGTTTGTTATATTTATCAGAGTATAAATGGACACAAACCTACAAACCCAGGCAAATGAACTCATTTTCAAACAAATGAAATCCCCCACCAAAGAATGGCACCTTTCTCATTGGTCAAGCCAAAATTTGAAGGTGTCGACTGTCTGGAGAGTTCAAAAGCCCCCACAAAAATCACACTCAGTAGTTTAGTTTTAGTGCTGATGGACTTCTAGTTTTTCGCTTTGTTCCTGTTGATCCAATGAGGGCCACCCAGCCCGAGCCGGGCTGGTCAGCCTCCATTCCACTTCAAGCCATGCACAACTGCATCGACCACAAAAGAGTCAAATTAACAGTGCAAAGTTTGTCATCATTTTCTTCATCAACGCCGAAGATATTGGTTGCAACTTCCACGCCAGCAGACCAAGCCATCAAGGATTTTCTCATGAGCCTGCAGATCCAGACAGCTAAGGCATTTGCAAGTATCGTTTGAACACTAAATGGCAATTTAGTAGTAAGATTGTGAACCCCTTTTAACAAAGGTGCTTTATAGTATTGAAACTGATGGTTCATCCAGCAATTGTTAATTTACTCTTTCCATTGTTGCATTCCCCTGTTAAGATATGGTTCAAATTCATTTTCCACTCTCTCACTGCGTGAATGGCATGTTTGTGTTTGTTAGTTTAGTTATGGGTTTGTGATGTAGTTAAATAAACTTGTGTGCACACTCTTGCGAGTTGATTCTGGTCTGCTTATAAAACCATTGTCCCTGATAACGATTCGATCACAGCTACGTGCTAAGAAAGCGATATTCTGTGGCCATAGAAAATATCCTTTCTATTATAATTGATAGACAATTAATACTGAGTGTTTGCTGGCGAACAGATTAATTAATTGTAATATTAATTAAGCTACATTAAGTTAATTTGATTAACTGATTCAAATATTTTTAATTAATCATAATGAGCTGTGACTAATTATTAATATTTCCCCTTTTTGAGCTAATAAATATTGTTACACAATACTCAGCCATGTGTGTCTGAGTAAAGCTTATAAAACGTCGCGGATGGGAAACAGGTGTATGTGATCAGTGCCTAGCTGGGTAATTGTGAGAAATGTATTCCAGAGTGAAGTAACTGCAGGTGTGCAATGAAAAAATCTTAATGGTGAACAGTAGACCTCTGGTGGGGAGTAGAAGGAAACAGCAGTGGGCGGAAACATGACAGAACCCCCCTCAAAGGAGTGGCTTCCAGACACTCCTAAATCTTTGAGGGAGGTAGAGCAGAGGCGGAATGGAGGTCCAGGTCCATGGAAAGGAAGGTGACCTGGAAACTGGAGTGGGGCAGATGGCCAGAATGAAGAGGCCTGGACAGAGGGCCAGGTAGACGGGCGTGGAGACCCCCACGGCGAAGAAGACGACCACCAGAGCAGTGCAGATGGGCTTGAGGACCCCCATGGCGAAGCAGATGACCACCACAGCCACGCCGATGGGCTTGAAGAACCCCACGGTGGCGCAGACGACCACCACAGCAGTGCAGATGGGCTTGAAGAACCCCACAGTGACTGAAGACTGAAGTCCACCAAGGTGTTGCTGAGGACCACCCAGGTGGGGCAGGAACTGGAGACCACCACGGCTGAGTAGGTGGAACTGAAACATAGAACACAGAGAGGTAAACATTGGCCTCAGGGACTATGACAGTAAAGGGAGGAGGCTCCGGAGCACCCTCCACGGCCATGACTGGGACAACAGGCTTTCCCAGTTTGGTCACTGTGGTTATCTCAGGGTTGACGGGGAGTTTATGTATGACTTCTCTGGTCATGTTAGGATGGACAGGCAGTTCATGTACGACCTCTGCGGTCACGTCAAAGCAGGCTCAGTAGTGAACTCATGGACTGGATCAGGCTCTGGAGAGGATTCATGGACTGGAGCTGATGTATGTGCAGCCCACACACACCAAATGGCTGTGGCCATAATGGCCAGCGCTGCGATCTCTGAGGGCTCAGGCATGGCAGCCAATCTTGGCTGAGGGCTCAGGCGTGGGAATTATAGAGCAGAAAGATGTATAAAGCACACAGCTAATATGAATAGGTTTGGGGATATCAGCTGTGTGTATTGATACCAGCGGTGGATCCTTCAATCTGGATGCCAACCTCTGGCGCTTGATGATGGTTTTCCCTGACAGAACAAAGCAGGGTTCTGGGATGGCAACTACCATCGGACGTGACTCGGGGATGGTAGACAAGACGTCGAGAGGTTCTGGAAGGTCTACTGAGAAGAGACAATGATTTCGAAGATCTGCTGGGATGAGACAAGGCTCTAGAAGATGTGACGAGACGAGACAAGGGTCTAGAAGATCTGATGATCCGAGACGAGGCTCTAGAAGATCTGCTGAAATGTAATGAGGCTCTGGAATGGTCACAAATACAGGAACAGAATCCGATGCGGCCACCATTATGTGATCAGGAACTGTTGAGAGAATTACTGGATTTGGGAGTACAGAGAGTTTTGGGGTTGCAATATCCAGACTGGAGGGCATAGAAATTTGTGATAGTACAAGCTTTGCTGCTGCTGGAGCTTCTTCCACAGTAAACGGTGAACCACACAACATTAAAGCATAGTCCATAAAGTCTCTCAGAGTGGAATTTAATTTATTCAGGAAACCAGGATCTTAACAGCTCATTAAGTCCAAAATGAAAAATGTCCTTCAAAATCACCTCATCAAAAGGAACCAGAAAATACAACTCACAGAATTGGTGGACATAATCCTTAATTGATAGCTCTCCCTGTTGAAGATCTAGTAGCTGGTTGACTGGATCCATAGTTGAACTGGGTACGCTCAAAAAGCCGCTGGATCTTGGTAGGGCTGAGTATTCTGTAACGATGGGAATCGAGACGACAAGGTGGTGTATCCAAATGCAAGCTTTAAAATAAAAGAGAGTACTCAAACAGGCAGGAGGTCAAACACCAGCAAACAGGATCAGGAGAGCAAGGCAAAGNGAGTAAAAAAAAAAGGGGGGGGGGGGGGGGGGGGGCAGAATCAAAAGCTAAACAATACTCAGCCGGGTGTGTGTCTGAATGCAGCTTATAAACTGATGGGAAACAGGTGTGAGTGTGTGATTAATGCCTAGCTAGGAAATTGTGGGAAATGTAGTCCAGAGTGAAGAGACTCCTTGCAATGAAAAAGTCTTAATGGTGAACAGTAGACCTCTGGTGGGGAGTGGAAGGAAACAGCAGTGGGCAGAAACGTGACATGGCCACCAAAAATAGCATGTACAGCATTTAGGGCATGTAACAAGACCAGGAATCATTAAATAAAGTATAAAAAAGATGGCTGCTACTGCCTGAGTTTCTACACTAGGTCTCCATCTTCATTCTGTTTATACGGGCCTTTATATTCACTACTTCATCTGATTATCCTAATTATCAGTTTAAAAGCTTTTAATCGCTGCTGTTTTCATACTTGATCTGAGCACATTTTGCATATATCTGCAATCTCCATCTTGCAATGGATAAACAATCCCTCCAAACAATCTGGGACACCATACAACAGAAAAAATCTAATATGTTATACAAACATACAAAAATACAAACTGGTCTGTGCATGGTTCAAGGCTCTCTTGCTCTCTCGCTTCTCTTTCAAGATTCTGAACTTGAACAAAGGGTGAGCTCAAAAGAAGACAACGTGGATGATCTGACAAAACACGCCCCAAATCTTGAGGTAAAAAATAGTGCTTACCTCGATGAGAAAGTGGAAGATGCTGAAAACAGAAGCCATCGGTCAAATGTTCACTTTGCTAATATCTCAGAAAAAAGTGAAGATACAGATATGACATCCTTTCTGAATCAGCTGATCGCACAATTGCTTGGTAATGAGCACTTTTCTACGACTCCAGTTATCGAAAGAGTGCACCATACTCCAATTTTCCTTTCCGGACCAAAACTTTATTCGAGACCCATTGTGGCCAAGTTTCTGAATTTCCAGGACAAAGTTTGGATCCTCCGTCTGGCCCGGAAGAAAAAGGAGCTTAATTATAAGGGCACTCGAGTTTACATCTTCCCAAATTACAGCACAACTCTCATAAAGAAACGGCGACATTTTGACTGTCAAAAAATATGAAATACTCTCTATTTTTCCTGCAACGCTGAGAATTATGGTGGATGGAAAGCTCAAACTGTTTTTTGCCTTGAGGATGACGAACTGCTTCTTCCACGACCATTCACTCTCCACTCCGTGACCATGGGACCGTGAGTAGGCTCCTAAAACTTTGTTCTGGGACAATTTCTTCCTCTGACCATGATAATGTCTTGGATCTCTCTATTCTTTTTTTTTTTATTGTTTGCCTATATTATCAACATAACAATAACAGTATCACAGCATGTATTCATGTTACAGATTGTACGAAACCAAGAATCACAAGTAAAAAAAAAAAAAAA
>RJVU01009137.1:0-20079 GCA_003731715.1 Anabarilius grahami | reverse complement strand
AAAAAAAAAAAAAAAAAAAAAGATGTATTCAAATGTAAACACGACAAGAAACAAAAAGGTCACAGTATTTTAGAGCAGTCTTTACATAGGAAATAAAAGGAAATTAAAGAAAGTTAATAACAGTTCTGTAGGTTCATCAGGAGAGCTCTTTTATATATTCCCAAAGGGGAGACCATATCAGCCAGAATTTTTCAGATTTTTGGTGTTTATCATGGGTGAGCTTTTCAAGTGGCAACCATGCTGCAATCTGTGATATCCACATTTTGAAGGAAGGAGCTTGTGATGCAGACCAAAGTAATAGAATGCATTTTTTAGCTAAATATACCAGGACAATGAATAACTGTATTGCATCTTTTTTAAACAGACTATTCACATTAAAATTCAATAAATACAGAGCTGGGGTCATATCAAAGTTTAGTCCAAGAAGATCTTTCATTACACTATGTATTTTCTTCCAATATGGCAAAATTTTGTTGCAGTACCAAAAACAATGAATGAATGTACCTTTATCTTTTTACATTTGAAACACAGGCCTGTAGCATTGCTAAACATCTTCTTAATACGCATCGGGGTGAGATATATCCTGTTAAAAAAAATTAAAGTTTAGCTCATGGATCCCCAGGGAAGTACATTTTGGGTATACATTATTGCATATAACAACCCCGTCATTGTTTTCGATGGTTTGACCAATATCCTTTTCCCACACACCCTTCAGTCCCAGTAAGGCAGAGGTGCAATTACTAGACAAGATGTCATATGTCCTTGATATTGATCCCTTTAAACTGATTGAATTCAATAAAAGGACTTCAATCTCTGTTGTTTCCATTCTCAAATCTTCTTTATCTATTTTTGCTTTTAAGAAATGCCGTAACTGAAGATATTTGTAAAAATTGGACTTTGGAACTTTATATTCCTCTATAATCTGCTGGAAAGATTTTAAAGTGCCCTCTGAAAATAAACAAGATACTTGAGAGATTCTGAGTTTCAGCCATGCTGATAGACCAATATTCTGGAACGTTAAAGGAAAATCAGGGTTAAAAGAAAGTGGGGAAGACAGGGAAAGAGAGGGAATTTTTTTTAAATATGTCTTAATATCTCTCCAAGCTCGAAGAGTGTTTGATATGGTAAAATGTTCTGAAATGTTTTTTAGCTTGGTATAGTTCTTAACAAATGGTAAAAACCTAATTGATAGTGGGGCGCAAACTGAAGCTTTCATATTATACCAGATAGAATTGGTCCTCTCACTGCACCAACTAATCATATTTTTTATCTGGGCTGCCCAATAATATAACTGAAGATTTGGCAAGTCTATCCCACCTTTATCTTTTGACTTCATTAGTTTGGAAAGTTTAATCCGTGGCATTTTATTATTCCAGATAAACTTTGAAAGGTGTTTATTGAGGTCTTTGAAAAATGAACTTGATAAATAACTAGGCATAGATTGAAATAAATACAAAAGCTTGGGAAGGACATTCATTTTTATTACATTTATTCTCGCCAGAAGTGAAATAGTGAGTAAACACAATGTTTTCAAATTAGCCTTAATTTTCTCTATAAGAGGATTATAATTGTTGTAAGTGAAGCTGTGACAAAAATGCCAAGATATCTGAAGCCTTTCTCTGATATCTGGAAAGGGGAGATTAACTTTAGATGTTCTAAAGAAGGGATATTTAAAGGTAATGCGGTGGATTTAGAAAGATTTATTTTATAGCCAGAAAGACTACTGTAATAAGAAATACATTCCAGTAATACTAAAATAGATTGCTCTGGTTTAGACATAAATATTAGTACATCATCAGCTTAAAGTGATGCTTGATGGTCTTCTACTCCCACTGTAATTCCATGGAAATTTTTGCTCTGTCTAATTAGCTCTGCAAGAGGTTCAATGACTAAAGCGAAAAGTAAAGGTGAGAGAGGACAACCCTGCCTTATGCCCCTCCCTATGCAGAATGGAGTCGAAATGAGACCGTTTGTAACCACTGTGGCCTTAGGATCAGAGTAAAGCAGCTGGATCCACCTAATAAAATTGTGTCCTAGGTTGAATTTTCTGAGAGTAGTAAACAAAAAGTCCCATTCGACCCTGTCGAATGCTTTTTCGGCATCAAGGGAGAGAACAAGTGCAGGGCGTCCTTCATTTTGAACAGAATTAATAACGTTCAAAAGCCGGCGTATGTTATCAGTGCTGTAACGTAATTTCACAAACCCTGTTTGGTCTGGTTTAACTAACTTAGGTAATATGCTCTCTAACCTACATGCCAGAACTTTTTCTAGTATTTTAGAATTTGTATTAAGTAGACTTATTGGTCTGTATGATGCGCAATCTTCTTGATTCTTGTCTTTCTTAAGTATTACGCAGATATTTGCTGTTTTCCATGTTTCAGGAATTGTACCTTGATCTAAAATAGCTTGTAAAGCAGGCATAAAAATATTAGAAAGCTCAGGCCAAAATGATTTATAAAACTCCGGAGGAAAACTATCAGGTCCTGGTGACTTGTTAGATGGCATTAACTTTATTGCTGCCAGGACCTCTTCTGAAGTTATAGGCAAGTTAAGGTAATCTCTGTCTTCATCCGAAATAATTGGGAGAGAAATATTATTGAAAAAAGTTTGAAATTCTAATTGTGAAGCACTGTTTTGAGAATAATATAATGATTCATAATAGGATCGAAATGTATTGCTTATCAGTGCAGGATCGTATGTTTTGATACCATCCGGCACCTTTAGAGACTTAATTGTTTTCTCGGATTGTTTTTTTTAAATCTGATATGCCAACAGTCTACCAGATTTGTTTGCATGCTCATAATAATTTAGTTTGGAAAGAAACAGTAGCTTTTTAATATGATTAGTGTGATCAAGATTGAGTTCAGCCCTAGCGTGGCATAAAGCAGACCAATAGGTCGTTTGCAATCACGTGGTTCTGGTGACTTTCTTTGCTGGTTTAGAAAGGTATAAACAGAAAATCACAACATATTTTGGACGCGATCCTTATGCTATGAAGAGGAGCGACTTTTCCGCTGAATTAAAAGACTTTCCTGCCATTGAGGAGACAGATATAGAGGATGTGAAGCTGCCGTCACGCCGTGTTCAGTTCTAGTCTGGGTATATTTATATCGCGCTGCCTTTCTACTAGTGAAGTTAGAGCAGTATTTTGATTTTCTGTCGTGATTGTGACAAATGTCGCCATTGTAGGTAATTTATGCTGAGTCGGGAATTGTAATAGGAACTCACGATATCGTTCATGGAAAAAAAAAAAATGGACGGTAATACAATTTTCGCCTTGGTTGAGAAGGTAAGGGAAGACGACTAGCAAATGTAATAATGTCACTAAATAAACCCACTGCCTTTCACTCAAAATAATCACATACTTTGCTTAGTTTTGTATTTGGTTTTTGTGTAATAATTAACATTATGTTTTAGAGTATGATCACTTGGCTTGTGAATGATTATAACTTGCACACAGCCACTTCAAAAGTGTTCACGAGCTTCTGTGAGTTTGATTTTGGTTGTCATTGGTTGAAATAAATACCAAAATACAGCGTGTCTGTGTCCTGAACGTGACCCTCCGATTCTCCTCCGTGGTCATATGAGAAAGTGAATATTTACAAAAACAACATTTAAACTAGTTACATTTACACGCTTCCAACAAATAAATGGATCGACTTCTGTCAGCTTGTTATACATTTATTTTATTTGGACATTTTCTAACATACGATGGCTGAAGCAGCAGCGCGTGACACTGTTCTCATGGTAACCAGATCAACATTGTGAACAGAATACTACAAAACTGAAGTGAAAATACCAAATTATAATTAAATAGGATAAATATCTTCTCCTCCCTGCAAACGATAGCATGAATGTGAATATTTAACCAAGTCAAAAAGGTAAGCAAGTATCCATATTAATTTACGTTAAGTATCAGCAGACACAAAACGCTATAAAAGGCGACAACTTTTAAAATTAAAAAATGAAATAAGTTATAAAAAACGGTATCAGTTATGTAAACGATATAAACATCTTCTGGGTTCTCGATTTTATCGATTTGAGCAACCATAAACGATGCAAAACATGCAAATTTTGAGTTTTTGATAGGATTCCCATATAGAAAAATGACTTTCTGCCCTCCAGACTCTTTCGCGCTGCTGCTGTGACGTCATGTGCAAACAACCTATTAGTTTGAGTGGGAGTTGTATTATGCAGACGTTCTAGTCTTTTAACCTCCTTTTCTAATTCTTGCCGTTTAGATATCAGGGCTTATGTGCAGCAGTATAAGAAATAATGTATCCCCAGATTGTAGCTTTGGCTGCATCCCACATTACAGCAGGGGAGACAGGCGAGTTTTTATTATCTGACCAATAATTTTGTATTGAGTCCTTTACAACGTTGCAAAATTTTGGGTCCGATAGGAGAGACGAATTTAGTTTCCATACCTTACTCCTTGTTGGTGGGGTCCCTAATGTAATATCCATCTGAACCGGAGCATGATCTGAAATGGCAATTGAACCAATTTTGCTGAAAAACTTATTTGGAATAAAGATATAATCAATTATTGAATATGAACCATGAGGATTGGAGTAAAATGTATAGTCTTTTGCAAGAGGGTTAATTTCTCTCCAGCTATCAATTAAACTGGTTTCTTTGCATAGTTTTTTAAGAACCAAAGAGGATCTGGGATTGACTACAGTGCCAGATGAAGATTTGTCCAATCTCTCATCCATCACGCAGTTAAAGTCACCAGCGCAGACTCCTAGACCTTTGCAGTGCTCATTGAATAACAAAATTATTTTGGATATGAATTTGGGAGAATCTTTGTTGGGTGCGTAAACGTTCAACATTGTAATATGCTGACCAAATAAGTGGCCTGTAACCAAAATAAATCTACCTTCTGGATCTCTGATTTCATTTTCAAAAATAAATGGCAAATGTTTGCTAATTAAGATAATTGTGCCTCTTTTCTTGTTTTCTCTTTTCTTGAAGCATGGCAACTGTTACTTTTTCCTTTTTTAGAAAAGTCAGAATTTTTTTCCTTTTTACCACATGCCCTAATCCTTTAACATTCCATGTCATGAATCTAGTTGAACCCTGCATTATAACAAAGTGTGACCAAGTAAGAAACTGTTAATGTAGCTTTTAACAAAAAGATGAAACAACAAATGTTTCTGATAGTGATGTCCGGTTACGATAGTGATCGTTCTTTTTAACCGGTTCTTTTCAGTGAACCGGTCGAACCAGTTCACCAAATCGGTCTGAATCGTTCCAAACAGTTCGCATCTCCAGTAAGCAAACACAAATCCACAAATGACTAAAGTTACTCACTTT
Source organism: Anabarilius grahami (assembly GCA_003731715.1). Classification (NCBI taxonomy): domain Eukaryota; kingdom Metazoa; phylum Chordata; class Actinopteri; order Cypriniformes; family Xenocyprididae; genus Anabarilius; species Anabarilius grahami. The sequence continues at coordinate 14,763 of RJVU01009137.1, read as the reverse complement.
TTGACGTGCCTGACACTACCTCTCGAAATAAACCAACATCCCGGAGTTATTCGGTTACTCCAACAGTAAAGAGAGAACTGATGATGATGATGGGCACGAGCAGCAGAGCAGCTGATATGAGTGCGCATGCGCGGCGTACACGAACGAACATTCACGGCCTGTCACCGTTCTCGTTCTCGAGTCAAGAACCGGTTGCAACGGTTTTCGGATCATCAGTACACAACCGAGAACCGCTTCTTTCGGACATGTCCGATTTGAGAACCGGTGAGCTGATGATACTGCGCATGCGTGATTCAGCGTGTGATCTGAAGCTACAGAACAGTGACTGTCAGAGCACCGGTTAACTAGGACAACTGATGCTATGAGAGGACTCGAATGAGGGGCCAATCTGTAAGTTAAATAAATCATTTAAGAGGATCATGCTTTCTGCTCTGATGAAGATTGATTTATTTACTTTATAACTGTAAAACTTTGTTTGCACATCACTGCCTGTATGTGTTTGGATGCTTTAGATGCAAAACTAAATTGTAAGAAATGCTTCAGATTATAATGTTTTAGTTGACTGATGTAATGATTACTTACTTTATATATTTGAATGTGTTAAGTTTTTTCATCCCGGCCCACGATAGACGACGTCATCGCGGATGACGTCATTACGTCGGAGCGTAAAAGAACCGGTGAACCGTTTTTTTCAACTGGTTTATTGAATCGAACTGTCCGAAAGAACCGGTTCGCGGAAAAGAACCAAACTTCCCATCACTAGTTTCTGATGGGCACATTTTTAACCTCAAAGAACAAATAACAAAAAAACACCTCCCTCTCCCCAACCATTGGCTGACAGGGCCAACTAAGTACCCCTGAACCTAGGTCTCTGTACCCTGTTGGACTTTCATTATCTAGGAGGTCTCACACAAGAAAAAAATGATGGAAAATATGTCCGTAAAGTCCGTTAAATGGACTAACACAGTCACATCTGTCATTCCAAACAGATTAGAAACAAAGAAATGGCATATGAGAACCCGGGAAGATTAAAGTCACTACTCCTCCGAATATGATAAAGATGAGAGTATTATAAGAATCTCTTTATCACTTATCTTGCAAAGTCTCTATGAATTCCTCCACCGCGGCCGGAGTACTGAATGTGCGAAGCTCCGAATCATGAAAACAACGCAGCTTGGCCGGGTACGCGAATCCTCTGAGCATTTTGCCATCGACTAAGATCTTCTTCACAACGTCGAATTCCCTGCGTTTCCTCATGACATATACTGAGAGATCTTGAAAGAAGCATGTCTGCTTGCTCTCGTAAGTAATTAGCCTTTTCTTCAGTGCGGTCTGTAGAATGCGTTCTCTGTCCGCGTAGCGCACAAATCTGACCAGTACGCTTTGTGGGGGATCATTAACTCCTGGAGCAGGTGCAAGCGATCAATGGGCTCTCTCAATTTCAAGCCTGAAATCAAATGAGAGGTCGAGCCATTTCGGTATAATTTCCCTTAGGAATTGAGGAAGAGGAGAAGAGCCCTCAGCTTTTTTGGGTAAACCGACGATTCACAGATTCTTAAGTCTTCCTCGGTTTTCTAGGTCATCCACTTTAGCTTAAAGTTGATTCACCGTTTTCATCAAAGCAGAAAGTTTACCCTCGCGGGCCCGCAGAGCGTCTTCGGTGGTGGAAATTCTATTTTCAGCTTCCATTAAGCGCATTTCACTCGAAGACACTCTTTGTGATAAGTTGGATAGAGTCTTGTGAATTGCAGAAACCGAGGTCGATATAGCATCAAGATGATTTTCGATAGTGTCAAAACGACCATCAATGTTCCCCGACCGGGTGCTAAGCGCTCGTATTTTGTTCAAAACTGGGTCAGTTTGTTCCGTTGAAGATGAGGATGTTTCTGCTGACGCAGTTTGTTTCTTCTTTTTCTGTGACCGTGAAGTTGCAAAAAGTGGAAAGTCCTTTGGATCTTGAGTCTCAGACATGTTAGTCGTGTATTAAGCTTTTAAATTAGGAGATTCTTAAACTTAAATCGAAGAGGGCAGCAATTTATTAAACAATCAGGAGCGGAGCTACAAATTAGGCGGCCATCTTCTCCAGCGTCCGCGAGCGCCCCCCGGATCTCTCTATTCTGAACTTTTTCGATTCTTTGCTGCCCTGTTATCAGCTTACTCTGTATCCATATATCTTATGCTTCTTCTGTTCATACAAATTAACTTTTATTGAAGATTTCTTATTTCTGTTGTAACTACAAGTATAGTGGGTTATCTTTATAGATATTTATTTTTCGGGGGGTGTTGTGTGTGACAACAGCTAATATCTATTTATTATTTTTGTAATTTATTAAGTTGAATAATCAGGGTCCTCTTTATGTTTATATATTATATTCTGTAATAGTCTAAACCTGCAATAGCCTTACTTTTTCTTTCTTTTTTCTTTTCAGAGCATTGACCTCTTTGATCATGTTCTTGTTTTCTTCTTATGTGTTTTTATACACTATATTGGCAAACGTGTTGGGACACTTCAAATCATTGAATTCAGGTGTTCTAATCACTTCCTTGGCCACAGGTGTATAAAATGATGCATAAGCATGCAGACTGCTTCTACAGCTCTCAGGAGCTCAGTGAATTCAAGTGAGGTACCATGATAGGTTGCCACCTGTGCAAAAAGTCCATTCGTGAAATACCGTCACTAATAAATATTCCACGGTCAACTGTTAGTGGTATTATAACAAAGTGGAAAAAATTGGGAACAACAGGAACTCAGCCTTTAAGTGGTAGGCCACATAAAATCACAGAGCAGGGTCAACGCATGCTGAGGCACACAGTGTCAAGTCATCTTCATTTACACTGACAAAATTATGAACGCAACACTTTTGTTTTTGCCCCTATTTTTCATGAGCTGAACTCAAAGATCTAAGACTTTTTCTATGTACACAAAAGGCCTATTTCTCTTAAATATTGATCACAAATCTGTCTAACCCTGGGATACACTGCACAACTTTAGCAATCCTATAAGATCATTACAAATCACACTGTGTGACATGGATCTATTAAACTTGGGTACGAAAAGCTGTACAATGATGACCCATTGACTCGTGAGCTACGATGCAAGTTTCTACAGAAGAATAAAACATCATTAGCATATGCTAGTGGTTACCAAAAAACCATGTTGAATCACACTTTGGCAGTTGTAGTTTGTATGTGTGTCTTTGTACCACTCTCACTGTACGACATAGGACCACCGATTAAGAGCCACGATCACAGAAATCTCCACGATTGTTTCACGATGGCAATCTTTCATCTGGGACAGCCAAAAATCATGCAGTGTATCCCAGGCTTTAGTGAGCACTTCTCCTCTAACCGGCCTCACAACCACAGACCACGTGTAACCACACCAGCCCAGGACCTCCACATCCAGCATCTTCACCTCCAAGATCATCTAAGACCAGCCACCCGGACAGCTGCTGCAACAATCTGTTTGCACAACCAAAGAATTTCTGCACAAAACGTCTCAGGGAAGCTCATCTGCATGCTCGTCATCCTCATCAGGGTCTCAACCTGACTGCAGTTCATCATCATAACCCACTTGAGTGGGCAAATGCTCACATTCGATGGCATCTGGCAGTTTGGAGAGGTGTTCTCTTCATGAATGAATCCTGGTTTTCACTGTACAGGGCAGATGGCAGACAGCGTATATGGCATTGTGTGTGTGAGCGGTTTGCTGATGTCAACAGTAGACGCTTTTCCACTGTCGGGCCAGTGCGAGCCAGGGCTAACAGCGTGCCGGGCTGAGCCTATGACCACAGACCTTAGGCACCGAGGCCAAAATCAAGTTGCGTTTCCACTGTCAGTCCGCTACCTCCGCAGCGTTGATCTAAAACCCGCCCTTAAACACACCTCCCTTGATCAAACGTCACACAACCCAAGCCCTGGCACGCCCGCCTTTGGCTCGGCAGTGGAAACGCGGCTATTGTGGATCGAGTGGCCCATGGTGGTTGTGGGGTTATGGTATGGGCAGGCACATGTTATGGACAACGAACACAGGTGCATTTTATTGATAGCATTTTGAATGCACAGAGATACCGTGATGAGATCCTGAGGCCCATTGTTGTGCCATTCATCCACGAACATCACCTCATGTTGCAGCCTGATAATGCACGGCCTCATGTTGCAAGGATCTGTACACAACTCCTGGAAGCTGAATACATCCCAGTTCTCGCATGGCCAGCATACTCACCGGACATGTCACCCTTTGAGCATGTTTGGGATGCTTTGGATCGGCGTATACGACAGTGCGTTCCAGTTCCTGCCAATATCCAGCAACTTCGCACAGCCATTGAAGAGGAGTGGACCAACATTCCACAGGCCACAATCAACAACCTGATCAACTCTATGCAAAGGAGATGTGTTTCACTGCGTGAGGCAAATGGTGGTCACACCAGATACTGACTGGTTTTCGGACCCCCCGCCCCAATACAGTAAAACTGCACATTTTAGAGTGACCTTATATTGTGGCCAGCCTAAGGCACACCTGTGCAATAATCATGCTGTCTAATCAGCATCTTGATATGCCACACCTGTGAGGTGGATGGATTGTCTCGGCAAAGGAGAAGTGCTCACTAACACAGATTTAGACAGATTTGTGAACAATATTACAGAGAAATAAGCCTTTTGTGTACATAGAAAAGGCTTATACCTTTGAGTTCAGCTCATAAAAAAAGGGGCAAAAACAAAAGTGTTGCGTTTATAATTTTGTTCAGTGTATATAGCGCTTTTTACAATCAAAGCAGCTTCACAGTGATAACAGGAAAATGAATGGACTGAGAACGTATTGGCTCTACAGCAGCTCTAGCAAAAAAAGTTATTGAGCTAAAGTAAGTTTTTGATTGAATCACTTCCATTGTAAAAATCATTAATCATTAACTTAGGGGCTGTTACATGACACCTTTTTAACTGAAAACAGAAGACCTTTAATGTGTTCTTGCCATTCGTTTACATGTTTAGTCTATAGGTATGCACATTTGAATGTCTTTGTGCACAGAGGCTTAGTCTGTCTTTACAAAGTGACATTACACAATTACTTGTCTTGCCCGCATAATACAGAATTATCAGTCGTTTGGATCCATGGGAACTGGAATCATTTTGACAATGTTTTATCTATACATACAGAAAGGAAAGATAAGGAAGCCTTCGCAGGGGATAGTTTTGTTGGACACTTCAGGGCTGCGTTGTTATTGTGTCTAGGCACAGGTCCTTCGTCTCAGCTGGATACGGCCTGGATCTGGCAGACTACGGTAAACCTTGGGATAAACAGAGAGAGACTAATATTAGCATAGACGCTATTCTTCTTATGATGTAGCGAGTACATCAGATGTAATGGAAAGTGTTTCCGGTTCTGGCTGACCTAATTTATGCAGCCTAACAATTTACATGATTTGAATTATGGAAGTAAAGATATGTGTTTTTAGTCTAGATTTAAACTGACAGAGTGTGTCTGCTTCCCGAGCAATGCTAGGAAGACTGTTTCAAAGTTTAGTAGCTAAAAAGGAAAAGGATCTACCGTCAGCAGTCAATTTTGATATTCTAGGTATTATCAACTGGCCAGAATTTTGAGATCGCAATAGACGTGAGGACTATAATGTGTTAAGAGCTTGCTCAAGTACTGGGGAGCTAAACCATTTAGTGCTTTGTAAGTAATTAGCAAGATTTTAAAATTTATACAATGTGTAATAGGGAGCCAATGAAGTGTTGACAGAACCGGGCTAATATGGTCATACTTCCTGGTTCTAGTAAGAACTGTTGCGTATTTGTCATTGAGAGCATATGTCGTAATTTAGATATATTTTTAAGGTGGAAGAATGCAGTTTTACAGATGCTAGAAAGTGACTTTAAAATGAAAGACTGGAGCACACCCAGGTTCCTAACTGATGACAAAGACTTGACAGAACATCCATCAAGTGTTAGACAGTATTCTAGGTTATTACGTGCTGAGGTTTTTGGTCCTATAATTAGAATCTCTGTTTTTTCCAAATTAATAAGTAGAAAATTGCTAGTCATCCAGTTTTTTATATCAGCTATGCATTCCTTTAATTTTGTGAATTGGTAAGATTCGTCAGGGCTTGAAGAAATATAGAGCTGAGTATCATCAGCATAATAGTGAAAAATAATGCCATGCTTCCTAATGATATCTCCCAAGTGTAGCATGTACAGAGTGAAAAGCAAGGGTCCTAGTACTGAGCCATGCAGTACTCCATAATGAACTTGTGATCGATATGACATCTCTTCATTTACTACTACAAACTGATTTAGATAAGTATGATTTGAAGCATGCCAATGCAATTCCACTTATGCAAACATAACATTTCAAGTCTATTCAAAAGAATGTTGTGGTTGATAGTGTCAAATGCAGCACTTGATTAACACTAACAGAGAAATACAGCCACGATCCAATGATAAGAGCATATTATTTGTAACTCTAATGAGAGCTGTCTCTGTACAAAATCCTAAATCCTGACTGGAATTCTCACAGTGCGCAGAAGTCGCCAACTTTCTGCAGAGTCAATAGCTATAGACTTCCAAACTTCATGTGGCTTTCAGATTAGCTCAAAAACAGTGTGTTGAGAGCTTCATGGAATGGGTTTTCATGGCCGAGCAGCTGCATCCAAGCCTTACATCACCAAGTGCAATGCAAAGCGTCGGATGCAGTGGTGTAAAGCACTCTGCCACTGGACTCTAGGAGACGTGTTCTCTGGAGTGACGAATCACGCTTCTCTGTCTGGCAATCCGATGGACGAGTCTGGGTTTGGCAGTTGCCAAGAGAACGGTACTTGCCTGACTGCATTGTGCCAAGTGTAAAGATTATGGTGTGGGGTTGTTTTTCAGGGGTTGGACTTGACCCCTTAGTTCCAGTGAAAGGAACTCGTAATTCTTCAGCATACCAAGACATTTTGGACAATTTCATGCTCCCAAATTTGTGGCAACAGCTTGGGAATGGCCCCTTCCTGTTCCAGCATGACTGCACACCAGTGCACAAAGCAAGGTCCATAAAGATCCATAAAGACAAGGATGAGCGAGTTTGGTGTGAAGCAACTTGACTGGCCTGCACCTCAACCCGATAGAACACCTTTGGGATGAATTAGAGAGGAGACTGCGAGCTAGGCCTTCTTGTCCAATCAGTGCCTGACCTCACAAATGCGCTTCTACAAAGGCTTAAAAATGCTCATCTCAATATTAGAAGCCTTCCCCCCAAAATTGACCTTCTTGGAGCCTTGGTTTTTCTTTACAAACCTCATATTGTCACTACCTTAGAAACATGTTTACACAATGAAATTAACATTTTTTTTATTATTATTTAGAGCTGACAGACCCTCACAGAGGAGGTGGTGTTGCTGCTTATTTAAATTAAGTGTTTAAAATTCTGATAATACCACCAGTCAATTTTGAATGTCTATTCGTTTGCATCATTCTCCATGACAATAAACAGTTAACCATCTGCTTCTGCTGATTCTACAAAATGTCTTTTGTCAACTATCAACTCCCTTGGAAAGCACAGCAAACTTATTATTTTGGGCGATTTCAACTGTAATTGGCTGGATCGTTTCTCCTCTAATTATAAACATTTGTATAGAATTAGAACTTTTTTTTTATTCTTAATTGTAATGTAATCAAGAAGCATGCACCATTGAAAACAGTATGAGTCAAAGGCAGTCATCTTCTCTGGATTAACTCAGATCTGATTAACCTCTACAAACAAAGGCACAAGGCCTGGACGATCATAAGTCCAGACTGTAACGAAGGGAACTGGACGTCGGAGTGGGAGATCCACGTGCAGGCTTTATTAAAATGAGCGTAGTCGTACAGGCAGAGGTCAAACACCAGCAAAAAGATACAGGAGGGCAAGGCAAAAGAGTAATCCAAAACACAGGCAGCAAGCGATCATCAAACAAAGAAACAGTCCAGGGTCAAAAACACAGGCATGGCAGGGAACAAGGAACAAGGAACACGGAAACAAGGGTGGAAACAAGGGTGAAAACAAGGCTAAACAATACTCAGCAATGTGTGTGTGTTTGGGTGCAGCTTATAAGGTGTCACTGATGGGAAACAGGTGTGAGTGTGTGATTGGTTCTTAGATGGGGAATTGTAAGAAATGTAGTCCAGAGTGATGTGTGACTGTGTGTGCCATGAAAAGGTGACAATCGTGAACCGATGACCTCTGGTGGGGAGTAGCAGAAAACAGCAGGCGCAGGATACGTGACACAAACAACCAGATGACTAGGATTCCTACAGCATCATTCCTGTAGCTCAGTGGTTAGAGCATGGCACTAGCAATGCCAAGGTCATGGGTTCGATCCCAGGGATTGCACATACTTCGATACAAATGTATAGTATAATGCAATGTAAGTCGCTTTGGATAAAAGCGTCTGCCAAATGCATAAATGTAAATGTAAATGTACAGACAGTAAAACCAAGACAAGTAACGCAAAATCGAATTACTACAAAGATTGATTTTCACAAGACTTTCGTACCCCCAGACAGTTCTGGAACCANGACAACATTTAAACAACGTTTAAAAAAAAAAAAAAAACATCTACAAAAGACTTAATAATCAGTAACGATTATATTTCTGATCCTTCACAGATATCTTATGCATTTAATAAGCAATTCAAATCCATCTGTGCTCACACTACTTTTAACACTCTGGAGTCTATGGAAGTAAATTAATGCCAAATGGTTTTGAAATAAAAAGCTTTTTGAATTGCACTAATTGAAAAAAATATGCATTACATTAGCTGTACTTGCATTTATTACACATTGTATTTTTAAGGCTTGCATTTTTATGGGCTGAAATTCAACATGGTTGTATATTTAAGCTGTGAATATTTCAATTAAAAGTGCCATCGAACGTTTTTTACAAGATGTAATATAAGTCTAAGGTGTCCCCTGAATGTGGCTGTGAAGTTTCAGCACAAAATACCCCATAGATTTTTTTTTATTAATTTTTTAACTGCCTATTTTGGGGCATCATTAACTATGCACCAATTCATGCTGCGGCCCCTTTAAATCTTGCGCTCCCTGCCCACAGAGCTCGCGCTTGCCTTAAACAGCATAAAGTTCACACAGCTAATATAACCCTCAAAATGGATCTTTACAAAGTGTTCGTCATGCAGCATGTCTGGATGTTGTCTTGGATGTTTACATTTGATTCTGAACGAGTTTGATAGTGCTCCGTGGCTAAAGCTAACATTACACACTGTTGGAGAGATTTATAAAGAATGAAGTTGTGTTTATGAATTATACAGACTGCAAGTGTTTAAAAATGAAAATAGTGACGGTTCTTGTCTCCGTGAATACAGTAAGAAACGATGGGAACTTTAACCACATTTAACAGTACATTAGCAACATGCTAACGAAACATTTAGAAAGACAATTTACAAATATCACTAAAAATATCATGTTATCATGGATCATGTCAGTTATTATTGCTCCATCTGCCATTTTTCACTGTTTTCCTTGATTCCTTACCTAGTCTGATGATTCAGCTGTGCACAGATCCAAACGTTAATACTGGCTGCCCTTGTGTAATGCCTCGATCATGAGCTGGCATATGCAAATATTGGGGGCGTACACCCCAACTGTTACGTAACAGTCGGTGTTATGTTGAGATTCGCCTAAAAGGTCTTTTAAACAAATGAGATTTACACAAGAAGGAGGAAACAATGGAGTTTGAGACTCACTGTATGTACTGAACTCTTGTTATTTAACTATGCCAAGATAAATTCAATTTTTAATTCTAGGGCACCTTTAAAAATATTTCACACACATTTTCATAATTAGAAATTCAATAATTCATATTCACCTTTCAGATTGCACTTCTAAAATGTTCATTCTGTTTAAAAATACAACCTATAAAATTCGACTAGCAATTTTCAGTCCATTTTATTTCACTTTACAAACTCGCTTCCACAAATTCAGTGGCTGAAATTCGGTAGAAAATTCAACATTTCACATCTGGGAACTTCAGGAAAAGCAGTAGAGTGCCGATGCATGATCTCCATCTGCTGTTAATCTGTTTCACCAGCAGGTGCCGCTAGCGGCTGTTTAGGAAGACCAAAGCAATGCTAGTAAGTCATCATTCATTCATTCATAAAAACGGATTTACAGAAATAGAGCAAGCGGTAAGTGAATGTGTGATGATTATCAGGGCCAGTATAAATGCAGAAAACCTGATAAAGACACAAAAGCTGCATTTATGTTTAATTCAGTGTCTTTTCGCTTACTTTCCCTGTGTAGCTACAGCTTTCTCTACAGTGAACGAGATTATAACGTTATTGCCCGATGCTGGTGTACAGATCAAAAGTTAAATCTGAGATAGACATATATTTCTCTCTGTTGTTTAGTTTCCTTAACTTTATATCGCGGCGCTGTGTTGTAATACTAGGGTTTCCCTCATCCATCATAGGATTCCCCTGCTATCAGGACATATAAAACGCTTAACACGGCTTAATGGACTCGTACAGTGATATAAAAGACCAAACTCTCACCTCATTAGTGATGTAGGTATAACTTACTATATAGGCTCCAAGAAAGCAGATACTGGCATAAAGTTCGTTTTTGACTTAGAACGTTTGATATTCGCAAATTTAGGGACTGTCTCTAAAGTTACGACATTTGGTATTCACGTTTCTACCTTCTACTAAGCTCTTGTAGACACACATGCACATATACATATTCAAACACACCTCACTCAAAGTACAAGCATATATACTATTTCTTTTCTTTTTTTTTTTTTTACACGTTCATCACACAATTCGTTCTACTTTGTTAATTTTTTATTTTACCTGATCATATATTATCCTGCTTATACAAATTTTAAATAAAATTTAAAAATGGCCTGGTGACTGAGGCCATTCTTGCTCTCTCTCCAGTCTTTTTGTGTAATGTTTCATTAATAAAAGTGGGCTTTAAAGCTTATTTGTTAAGCGCAACAAATAATTATGTCTTATTTGTCTCAGTTGTTACTAATGAATGGGAATATACTTCAGAGATATTTTACGCATAAGAATTTCTCTGCCAATAATTGAGGCATTTGCATGTGGCAACATGCATTGGAATGAAAGATCAAAAGGATAAAAAAATACAAATTTATTTTCACAGCCATATTTACCAAGTGTGACAATAATTCTGGAGTTGACTGTAAAACATTTGAAAATTAGTCCACATTGAAGAAAATATAACAAATATGTTCATGTCTCTTGGGTTTAGATTGACAAGGGGGTGAGTAACTGATAAAAGAATTTACATTTTCATTTACATTCACACTTTAATCATTTTTGCTATGTTGTGTTATAAATGTATTTAATCTCTCTTTTTGTGTGTAGTAGATGCATGTGACCTCACACTGGATGTAAATACGACAAACACTCATCATGCTCTGTCTGAAAAGAAAGGAAAGAAAGAAAAAGAAAAGAGAAAGAAGAAGCAGTCTACAGAGGAGTGTCAGGTTCTATGAAGAAAGAGTCTGTCTGGACACTAGTACTGGGAGGCTGATCGTAGTCGGTTTGGTAAATGAGAAAATGAAAGCATTTTTTTGGACCCACTTTAAATTAAGTGTCTTTAACTACCTGTGTGCTAACATTTAAATTAATCTCTTGATACAGTGCACTTAGTATGTACATTGTACTTAAAAAATTACATTTAAAAATACCTGCATGTAATTACAGTTGTAATTAAAGGTGCACTATGTAATATTTTCTGTCCGCTAGAGGTCGCTAGAGGCCTATTCAAAACAAAGGCATAGCTTGATGACGCCAAGTTTGAGCGCAGAATCTTGGGACATGTGGTCTTCACCTCAACGGCCGGTGGAAAATAATTGGGAAAGGACTCCGAAAGAAATCATGTTCATGGATACGATTATTAACGTTACTGTAGTATGAAGCAGAGTAGGACCGAGTGTTGTGGGAGCTGAACGAGGCCGCTGGAGTGATTGAGCAACACACTCCACGATCAGCGGGACTTTTATTATGCCGCAGTCGGCGGCACGCTTCCGCTTTTCCGGTCATGAGTATGAGGTAACGCAGCTCTGTTTATCATATTAGATACATTTGAGTGTGTTGAAAATGTTATAACGTTACTCTGTGCATTTGCTCGGCGGCTGCTGTGAGACTCTTGTTGCACACTGCTGTAAGATAGATCGATATTACAGTAGAATATCATATTAATAAATGCTGGATGGCTAGTGTTGATAAATGGCATGCAATTAATTTTAAAACATATGATGGAGAAAATGTTGTATTACTGTTACTAAAAATAAAGCTGCATCTGATTATGCTATGTTAGCTACTTGACAAAATCGTGTTTTTCTCTGAGGCATGGTAAAGCATGGTACTCGCTAAAAATCAAGAAAATTAGATTTAAACAATAAGACTAAACTGAAACTTCACAGACACAATCAGGGGACACCTTAGACTTATATTACATCTTGTGAAAAAGCATTCTAGGGCACCTTTAAACAACAAACATGTACAGGTCCTTCTCAAAAAATTAGCATATTGTGATAAAAGTTCATTATTTTCCATAATGTAATGATAAAATTAAACTTTCATATATTTTAGATTCATTGCACACCAACTGAAATATTTCAGGTCTTTTATTGTTTTAATACTGATGATTTTGGCATACAGCTCATGAAAACCCAAAATTCCTATCTCAAAAAATTAGCATATCATGAAAAGGTTCTCTAAACGAGCTATTAACCTAATCATCTGAATCAACTAATTAACTCTAAACACCTGCAAAAGATTCCTGAGGCTTTTAAAAACTAGACCCAGCACTCTGGATAAGCTTAAGGCCGCTATCGAAGCATCCTGGGCCTCCATAACACCTCAGCAGTGCCACAGGCTGATTGCCTCCATGCCACGCCGCATTGAAGCAGTCATTTCTGCAAAAGGATTCCCGACCAAGTATTGAGTGCATAACTGAACATAATTATTTGAAGGTTGACTTTTTTTGTATTAAAAACACTTTTCTTTTATTGGTCGGATGAAATATGCTAATTTTTTGAGATATGCCAAAATCATCAGTATTAAAACAATAAAAGACCTGAAATATTTCAGTTGGTGTGCAATGAATCTAAAATATATGAAAGTTTAATTTTATCATTACATTATGGAAAATAATGAACTTTTATCACAATTTGCTAATTTTTTGAGAAGGACCTGTATACATTCCGCCTTACGTTGCGCGATACTTCCCTAAAACAAATTTACCATACTGACGATGCGAAATTTGCCACTATACACAAAAACAAAAACTATAAAAAATAACTCTTATTTTGACAATCGTAAACATACATTACTTTTGCGACTACCATTTATGCTGCTATAGACCGCATCTTTCTGTTTACGTAATTTCTTTTATACTAGTAATGAAATTACTCTTTGTTTCTATATGATATACCATATTCAACCTTACCAAAATGTAAAACATTAATAAAATATATACAAAGCACTCACCTATTCCCTCGTCTGATGTTTGTACTTCACCCTTTTTGCACACTGCCTTCCATTTTACACTTTAAATCCTACACCACAAAACCCTTACATTTCTCACTGACTACTACAACACCTTTCACCATTATGCAATACTGTTAAACGCACACCAAATTATACTGCTTTTACTCATCATTTGATTCAATTATAAACACAGCCAAATTTATCAGTTTCATCCTATTTTCAACAACAAAACATGATAACAAACAAAGTCTTTCTACTTTTACCTTTGATATCAAATACACTATCAATGGAGGTCATGACAAAAATGTGATTGCTCTGAGAGACCATCTCAGGATGGTAGGTGCCCAGCCAGCAATGACACGTGGGGCCCAGATGGGTTAACTACGGGTTCCATGGGTACTGTGTGGGCATGGGCTTTGGCTGGGTGAAATCAGCGGGTCCCATGTAGGTTTTGTAGTACGAGTCCCACATAGGAAGCCCATATGAGCTGATTACATGGGCCCCATAAGGGACAGGCATGGGCCAAGTGGGCATGGGTTTGATCTGGGAACACATATATGGGTCTTGCATGGCATATTTATGGGCCAAGTGGGCATGGGTTTGAACTGGGAATGCACATATGGGTCCTGCATAGCATTTTTATGGGCAAAGTGGGCATGGGTTTGAACTGGGAATGCACATATGGGTCCTGCATAGAATTTTTATGGGTCAAGTGGGCATGGGTTTGATCTGGGAACACATATATGGGTCTTGCATGATATATTTATTGGCCAAGTTGGCATGGGTTTGAACTGCGTACATATAAACCGGTCCTGCATGGCATATTTATGGGCCGAATGGGCATGGCTTTGATCTGGGAACACATATATGGGTCCTGCATGGCATATTTATTGGCCAAGTGGCCATGGGTTTGGGTGATTGGTTCAGATCCAGCAATATTATGTAATGCTCATCTACAAACAAGCATCAAAAATTAAATAAAATAAAATAAGCTTAACTTAGGATATCAAGGGGAGCCTTATCATTCAAGCTCCTCTTGGCAAAGCAAAATCTGCTCGTCACAACATGGCAGACAGAGCATCATTCTGCTTGCTTCGATGCTGGACAGGACGAGGAAAAAAGAAAAAAAAGGACTTGCAGGAGGCCTCATCATCAATCTGTCTGCCACTTCTGTGTTGTTAGATGTCCTTGGACCAAGGAGTAGCATGTGTTTTTATCAAGGTGTAGCTCATACACCAACAATGACTGATGTGTTGGCTGTAAA
>RJVU01008982.1:0-11218 GCA_003731715.1 Anabarilius grahami | reverse complement strand
GAGAGCAAGAGAAAAAAAAAAGTTCCCCACTGAAAAGGACCCTTTTCTGAAGGCAGGGTGGCACCACAATAGCCCATGAAAAGATGGATAGAGTGATTGTCCTGTTTAGTGATCCGCAAACGGAGAGAAACAGGGTTCCGCCGCAGTGCAGGGGTGGCCTGCGTCAGGCCTTCACACGTATTGAAGCCAAGGGCATTGAGAAAAGGGAAAAAACCCTACGCATAATAAAGGTCCTTGGAAGAGACGGCACATCAGCAGCAGGACTGGCTGCCGAGGGCCATGTGAAGACCAAACATAGTAGACAAACCCCAACACTTCCTTTCCTCTGAAGATTTAGGACATACTTCTAATTTGAAGCTTTATTTTACACATTATAGACTTTAAAAAGAAAGTCAAACCCCATTTATTTAAGGAATTTTTAAATGATTTTCAGGGCGCAATTGGTTGAGGTTCATCTTGCATAGTGCAAATGTCTTGTGGGATCCCATCACCCAACCCTCAACAATCTTAGAGACATTTTGCATTTATGCATTTGGCAGATGCTTTTATCCAAAGTGTCTTACATAGCATTCAAGGGACACATTTACATTTGCTCACTTATTGCTTTCCCTGGAAATTGAACCCATGACCTTGGCATTGCTAGCGCTATGCTCTAATTTTTGAGCTACAGGATATAAATATATACACACAAACCTTTTGGTTATCTATTTGTCTAGCTAACCTTTTGTTTGGACTTTCTATAATGAGGTTCAAGCCTTAATTAGGAGTTTTGACGCCCCCGAAATTCACACCCTGAACATGGACATTGGATCATTACCCCCCCAACACATACACACATGCAAACTAAACACACACTCACACAGAGGCGCACAGACCATATTTACACATGTGCTAAAGGGGATCAATGTTGGCTGATTGATCAGGCAGGCCCATTCTCCCAGTCAGGGTTGCCACCGTTCACTTTCTTCTAGGAATGTTGTTTACGTTGTCACCTCCGAAAGGGCCAGATGGAGAATTAGAACATTCAAAGCCAATTAGAATGGAGGAATGGAATCATCCATCTTGTTTTCCAGTCATCCTGACAATGCCATGGTGGTCTTAAATGGAAATCCCATTTGCATTTGGAGTTTTCAGTGTATTGCAATTTGTTAAATATTGTTGCCATGCTGGGCATGATGTTCTATTCTGACATTAATGTGAAACAGACATGATGTGTTGTCAACAGATGTGAACCCCTTTTATTAGATCCAAAAAGTCGTCTTCCCAATCCATCCATCAAAATATTTCAGTTTATCAATAACAATATGATCATTTTGATCACTGTTTTCGAGTGCTCTTTGAGAGAACTGAATTCCTCTTGGTTTTGCTAAAAAGTATACTTGTCCTGAACAAATTTGACAGAGAGGATATATATATATATATATATATATTATAATTTGAAGTTTGAGTATATGGAAATCAGAATATATGGAATGAAATTTGCAATATAATATATCTTACATAGATAGTTTTCCCTAAATAAACTCCTAATTGCTATATATATATATATAGCAATTAGGAGTTGAATATGTGATTAGTGAATATGTGTACCCTAATCTAAGCTTTGACCATACATAAATATAGTATAATATTAATGATCAATGTTAAATCATTTTAAATATTAATGTAGCTCTCAGTTATGGTTCATTTACATATCAATTTGTCTCAGATGTTTTCTCCTTAAATAATTAAAATTAATTCATTTTAAATGAAAGTTGATATCATAGCTCAGTTAATTTGGCTTTAAGCCTTTTTTTCCATTTAATCTTATTGTTTCTATGAGATATTTGAGACTTGAGATATTTAACGAGCTCTCATTTGTGGTTTTCTTTTCTTATGGGACCAGCTGATTTAACAACACCATCCACGTATAATATTGACAACAGAAGTTAAGTTGACAAACGACACCGCTTTACTCTTGTTTTTAGATTCTCGCACAGCTCTCTCTCTCTCTCTCTGACAGTCTCTGGACGCTGGTTCTCTGCTCATTTGCTTCTGAATGCCCTCGTAACCCTCTTTTTTCCTGTCTTGAGGTGGACATACAAAGAGGACTCGCATTCTGTCACACACACACACAATATGAGCATGCTGGGAGAGGGGGCTGGAGAGCGTTATCACCTGCTCCTTCTCCCAACAGCCATTTGAATGTCCTGCTCAGAGGCTGTCAGTGTGCCCCAGGTGACCTGATAAATCTTCATAGCTCTCTGTCTGCGCCCCCGATATTGAAGAGCCCCGTCGTCTCCAGACTGTATTTACATACATCACTCCATTCAGCCTTTGACTTTGGGAGCAGGGAAATAAGCTTTATGGTCACACTTTATATTGGGTGTCTTTAACTACTAGTACTTACATTAAAAAAATTGTTGAATGTAGAATGAATTTTAAGGATTAGTTGACTTCAGAATTAAAATTTCCTGATAATTTACTCACCCCCATGACTTCCGAGATGTTTATGTCTTTCTTTCTTTAGTCAAAAAGGAATTAAGGTTTTTAAGGAAAACATTCCAGGATTTTTCTCCATATAGTGGACTATAAGGGGTTGAAGGTCCAAATTGCAGTTTCAGTGCAGCTTCAACACTGAAACTCTCTTTCTAGTACTAAGTGTGAATACTAAAAACAGGGGCAATTGCTATGTTAGCTGTTTAAGCTGGAGATAGCATGGGGGGAAAAACTGTTCTTATGCCTAGATGTTCTAGTGCACAGAGGTCTGTAACGTCTGCCTGAGGACAGAAGTGCAAACAGGCTGTGTCCGGGGTGAGAGGGATCTGTAATGATGTTACCTGCCTGTTTCTTCACTCTACAGTTGTACAAGTCCTGAAGGTTGGGCAGATTCACACCATAGACTTTAGTAATTGATATCAAAGCACTGTCAGCTGTGGTATGAGTGTAACAAATCAGAATGCTGTGGAGCACATGCTCGTCTCATACAACTTTTTTTTAACTTAATCTGCAAGGTATGAATGTGTTTATATTTTCTGGCATTTGAGTTGCTCTGCTGTGTCTGAAGTGACTCCCGCACGGCTGCTAATAAACTTTATTACTACAAAGAGTAACTTGGGAGTGGTGTATTGCTAAGGAAGCAATAAAGAGTCTAGCACATACTATGGAAGTGTTAATGCAGTGATTGTGGCTTCTTGGATGGGATGCCGTCCACCATAGACAACTGGGTTGCTAAGCACCTTAAAGGCCCGTTCACACCAAGGACGAAAACTATAATGATAACGATAAAAATATAGTTCTGACAAAAAACGTTCTAATTGGCGGAGTTCACACCACAACTATAATGATAACGGCACAGAGAAACTATATTGTTGGAATCACTTTCAGAACAGTTTTCTTCCAGCTGATGAGCGATTAAAACATTTACAGCTTTTAAGAATCCATCCTGCTTCAAAGAGCTTGAGCATTTAATGCGGCAGACGACAAAACTGCAGCGCACACTTATAATAAACAGAACAATATTGTGCGTTGGTGTGGACGCTAATATATCTATCTTCATAGTTATCGTTCTTGCTGTGAATGGGCCTTAAGTCAGATAAAATTATTTTGAAAATTTGGTAAAACTTTATTTTTTGTCCTTAATACACATGTTACATGTAGTTACTGTAGTAATAACTGCATAATTACACTTTAACCAGGATACCTTAAGTACCTTTAAGTATTGAGTAATAATAATGAACTACATGTTCACATTATAGGGTTAGGGTTAAGATTAGGGTTAATTGCATGTAATTATGCATAATTTGTAGTTATTACTATAGTAACTACATGTAACATATGTAACATGCACTGTAAAATAAAGTGTTACCAAAAATTTTGGTTACATTTTATTTTAAGGTGACATAGTTACATTGTACTTACTCAAATAAGTACTGAGTAATATTAATTAACTACATGTACTTACTGTAGAGTTAAGGTTTGGTTTAGGGTTAGTTACTTGTAACTGTACATAGTTTACTGTTATTACTAGTAATTACATGTAGTAATGTGTAACTACATCATCTTAAAATAGTCAACAATGTAATTATAGATTTAATTTAATTTCAGCTGTAATTACATGCAGGTATCTTTAAATATTAAAAGTGTGTTGTAAAAACATTTATGTACACAATAAGTGCTTTGTATACATTTATTAATTTAAACATTAGTAACTACAAAGTGGTTAAAGACAGTATAAAGTCAGACCATGTTATTTCATAAACACAAACAGATTGATTATAGAGTAAAAAAAAAATTTTTGGACCCCACTGACTTTCATTACATGTGAAAAAACATTCTTCTTTTTAAAGTGGTTTGGAATGACATGAGAGTGACACAAGTGGAATGACACTCTCCCTTTAAGCCAAACAACTTTTCATGCGTAATATCAACGATTCTCACACTGGTTGACGAAGACCTCAGACCTTGAGAGCGCCGCCTGCGTGGTGATGTGAGAGATTATCTTCAGCTGGACTCAAATGAAATACAGGCCTCTTTCAGTAGAACTCATTTAGAGCATGGATTTGACTGTGCGGCTGAGGAAATGCAATACCACCAGCGCGCCTCAGGCATAACGAAAGCAGAAAGGAAGATGAAGGCAACTCGTTGAACACCAGCTTTTGTTTGACCCTTCATAAAAATGTTGATGCGGTTGTGGCACGTTCCAATCTGCACATTTGCATAATTTTGCATGCGTTTTGCCTTTGCTGCCTAAAGAAGGCAGACCGTTCCTTGATAGTTCATAATGAACTGTTTGAATAACCTGGAAAAGCACCGGGGATACTGTTGGAAGTGATGCGAGCCAAAGCCTCCAGCACAATCAACCTTTTAGATCTCAAGCAAACAGCACGGTTTTTATTGTGTGCATTGCACTTTAGAAATCTTCTAATAAGGCAACCAAAAAAAAAAAAGCTTCTGGCCAAGATGAAACAGAGCCAATATTAATTTAAATAAATACTGCGTAGTTAAAAGGGAATAATTCTTCTTTGTTTAAAAAGGAAGTTTGCTAAGTGTGGAGAACATTCACCATGGTTTTTTTTTTTTACACAAAGCATAACAAACAGTGAAAGGAGCTTGTTTACTTTGCGACGTGAGTCATGTGTCAAGTACAGGTGCTCTAGATAAGAATGAAGAACAGCAAATGTACATTATGACTCACGGACCCACCTTCTAACTGTAGTGGAAGATCCATGCAGGATGCTCCAAATTGGTGTGACCGTTTTAAATCTACACCTGAGGCCGTGGCTCAAACTATTGGTCTAATTACCAAGATTCAGAGTTCAGCGGCTTGCTTTATTTACCTTCTGACAGTTCGAACACCTGTCTTCCAACGAAAGTCTTTGTTTGCAGTCGCCCCTGATCGTGCAAGGGCGAATGACCAATTGTGCGTTATTACTCTGCTCTTGAGTGGGTGGGAACGCAAAATGTGGGTTTTTGCATTACAGCTCTATAATAGTTAGCTGTGGCGGTACAGTGTGAGTTATGTAATGAAACGGCCTGACAGCTGTAAACTGGGACTCTCTTGCAGGCATTGAGATGTGGGTATTGTTTGTCATGGGAATGTGCATATTTATATTCACTCGGAGCAGGCGTGGGCCTCATCTCCTCCATCTCAGATAATGACACTGTGCTCCTCCTGTGATGTGCCCTTTATGAGCCATAACAGGGCATGAAGGTTTGATCTTTCTCTTTCTTCCTCTGAGGCTCCGTTCTGGATCTTTTTCTGCCGATCAGTTCCCACTCTTGTCTTTTTGAGCATGTTCAAGAATGTCAGAAGCGCACCGGACAGGCTCATTATCTTCCCCCTCATTCTGCGATTGTTGCGCGGCCATTGGAGAGCGTTCTCGTGGTTCCCTCTGTTCACGGGGACGTAATCGCATTTGAACTCCCGCCTGGGTCAGTGACAAAACGCAAACGCGCACACACAAAGCAGAGGAGCGATGCGTGCCGCTAATCAGGTTAGCGTAGTTCACGGCGCTGGATGCTGGGACTGCGGCAGATGAGTGCTGCTGCGCCACGGGGTTTCCATCATCCACCGTCCCATCCCTTTTTATGCCCCGCAATAATGCCCACAATGTGTTTATTAAGAAGACAACCCAGGACGGCCTCATCGCCACTAATCTCAATTATGTTAATAATCTCAGGATACTGACAAACACTTTTTGTGCTCCCCTCTTGAAAGTAAATCTTCCCCGACACTAGACTCTAATGGAATTTGTATCAAAGAAACATCCTCCCTCGGAAAATAGACAAGTCCAATGTGATTTCATATTGACATATTGATTTTTATACTGTACAAACTGTATGTTATATCCTCTAACCCTAAACCTACCCATCACAGAAAACTTTCTGCATTTTTAGATTTTCAGAAAGCATCACTTAGTATGGTTTATAAGCTGTTTTCCTCATGGGGACCAATAAATGGACAAAGATTTCAGATATTGCCATCGTTGTGGGGACATTTGGTCCCTATGATGTAGGACCACACACACACACACTGGTTTCCATGTTTTATGGGGACATTCCACCGACATAATGATTTTTATACTGTACAAACTATATATTATATCCTCTTACCCTAAACCTACCCATCACAGAAAACTGTCTGCATTGTTAGATTTTGAAAACACTTAATTTAGTATGATTTATAAGCTGTTTTCCTCATGGGAACCAAAAAAATGGACCCATAAGGTCAAAATTTACTGGTATTACTATTCTTGTGGGGACATGTGGTCTCCATAAAGGGAGGGAATATTAGGTACACTCTAAAAAATGCTGGGTTAAAAACAACCCAAGTTGGGTTGAAAATGGACAAACCCAGCGAATGGGTTGTTTTAACCCAGCGGCTGGGTTAAATGTTTGCCCAACCTGCTGGGTAGTTTTATTTAACCCAAATATTGTTTAAAAATTACTGTATTTCTTGCTTAAAATGAACCCAAAATATGTTGGAAATTAACATTTATTAATATGTGTAATAAACAAACATTTATTAATACTTTTTTTGAATAATATTTAAATGATAAACATTTATTAAATTGCTTATTAATAAATGCTCATCTTTTTGATTATTATTGTTGCCTCTAGTAATTATGAGTCTGATTTTTAATTTCCAACCTATTTTGGGTTCATTTTAAGCCAGACATATAGTAATTTGTAAACAATTGTTGGGTTAAATAAAACTACCCAGCAGGTTGGGCAAACATTTAACCCAACTGCTGGGTCAAAACAACCCAATCGCTGGGTTTGTCCATTTTCAACCCAACTTGTGTTGTTTTTAACCCAGCATTTTTTAGAGTGTACACACACACATTATTGTTTCTTTGTAACATCGGTAGTGTTTTATTTATATTTAAAACTTTGATGGTAATTAAGGGGACAGTTCACGCAAAAATGAAAATTAATCCATGATTTACTCACCCTCAAGCCATCCTAGGTGTATATGAATTTCGTCCTTCAGACGAATACAATCAGAGTTATATTAAATAATGTCCTGGCTCTTCTAAACTTTATTATGGCAGTAAATTGAGGATGAGATTTTAAAATCCAAAAAAGTGCAACCATCCATCATAAAATGGGGTTAAAAAAGGGCTTCTGAAGCGAAGCGATGCGTTTGTGTAAGAAAAATATTCATATTTAAAACTTTAAAAACTAAAATAATTAGGCGGCCGTATGCATCGATTTGCGGCGAAAGAGTGAACTCTGACCTGACACATGATGCACTGATGAACACGGAAGCGCAGAGGATAGAGCAAAACAAAACACCAGTCATGAATTAGAAGTCTAAAACGAGAAATTTTAAAGAGAAATGTCGGAGGATTTCGATATAAGAGAAGAGGAGCTTGAGTTTGTTGCACAGCCTCATTTGTTTGAACCGCAAGAGGCGTCAAACATACATCGCGTAAGGGGTTACTCTTTTGGTGTAAGTCGACGTGCGTACGCCGTCCGCCAGAAGCCTGTTATTTACATTTTTAATGTTTTAAATATGGATATTTTTCTTACACAAATGCATGCTTTTTCAAAAAAGCCTTTATTAACTCCCCGGAGCTGTGTGGTTGCACTTTTTTGGGCTTCAAATTCTCATCCTCTATTTACTGCCGTTATAAAGCTTAGGAGAGCCAGGACATTATTTAATATAACTTTGATCATTTTCGTCTGAAAGAAGAAAGTCATATACAACTAGGATGACTTGAGTGTGTGTAAATCATGGGGTAATTTTCATTTTTTGGGTGAACTATCCCTTTAAATTCAGCCATACAAAACAGTGCAGCTGACTTTACTGTTTTTAGTTCTATCACATATGAATGAATTACCATTAAAAAAGATCTCTGACAAAGTTTCTCCTGCATTTATCGATAAATGAGACCTGCACTATGGAATCATATTCCAATATTAGACAGCAGTACCCTCAAAAAAAGTTTCTGTCAATCTTTTAAAATTCTTTACATCTTCAGAAGATTTATAAAGATTTGTGTGAAGTTGTCAATCGTTACGATTCCTTTAACAGTTTTGTGGTAAAAAGCCAAATATATAGAAAATCATTCTTCTAGGACACGATTAGATGGCTAGGGGAGTGTGGGAGTGTTAGCACGTCTAACTGGTATTAAACCCTTATAAATATTAATTATTCCAGTCTAAAGCCAGGGAATGTGACCTTTGGCTGTGAATCGCACAAACTTTCTCTAAGGAGCTTTTAAGCCCACCCCAGTCCGGTGATCTAAAGATGCATTCCAGAGCCAGTTCCTCTCCCATAAAACCCTGAGGAACTTCCATATCCCCCACTTGAATCTTTATTTTGAATTTTTATTAACTTCAGTGCAAACAGATTGACCCTCAGAACGTAAAAAGTTGTATTTCTCTGATCATCTTGCCAGATTTTCTTGCTATATAAGTCTGAGATCACCCATTTGTGCAGAGCGACTGATATTTATTTATGGTTTGTTTGGGAGAAGATTGGGGACTCTCTTCAAAGTGAAATGCTTGTTTGTTTGTTTTCCTTTTACTTTCCTAATCGGAACCATCGTCACCCAGTGTGAACCCTCACTTGCATTTACATATTGATTCTGTGACGGTAAACATAAGCAGGAGACAAGGATGTGCAAACCAGTGGAGCCAGATTTCAGGGTTTTGTTGACATTATCATGCATTTGGAGAGATTAAGGTGAGAATGGCTGGGCCTTCATTTACATTTCGTCCATGCATAATGTGTCAGTTGCTTTCCTGTGGTAGAAATTCCAATCAGGATGAGCCAATAGGCAATAGTTTGATTGAGGTGTAATTCAATGATTGTCCTTAACTGAATGTGCACGTAATTAGAAAAGGCTTTTTAGACGAACAAGGGTTAATGACATATGTTCTTAGAAACATTACACCAAAAACTACAATTTGCAAGTTTCAATATAAGGACATAAAAATTAACAATATATTTCCTTACACCTTGAATACATATAAGTGGACACACCTTAATAATTATTTTAAAAAAGTTTTTTTTTCATTGTTAATATTATTTTATAATTTTTTTTGCATTATTAATACACAAATATCATTATGTTTTGGGGGAATTGCTCCACATAGCATTTTGCAACATGAACAAAACTTTCATTGACATAAAAAATCTAATTATCATCTGATATTTTGAGACTTAATAACCATGACACACAGTGTATTGTCATTTCCTAAAACTTTGATAGCTTTGATTATGTGAACGTTTTTGAAGCAGATTGTGAAATATATTTAAGTAAATCAGTGTGTTAAAAAAAATATATATATATATATATATATATAAAAACTTTTTTCTTTTTTTTCATTTGGACAGTTGCATCACCCTGACAGTTTTGTCTTTATGCCTAAAAGAAGACCAAAATGAATTTTAATTTAAAAAATAAAAACATGCTCATCATGGAAGAGGTTTGTTTAAGTCATTGTATGCATTGCATTTCTATTTATTTTTTAATAAAGAGCACCATGTCATTGAGCCCAATGCATATCAACTGGCCTATAGACTTCATTCACATGTATAAGTCTGCAGTGTTTAATTGTGTGCTGACAACAACATGTGAACATATTTGGATTTGCTTCAAGCTTAAAGAAGCTTCAAGAGAAGTTGTGGCATGTTGTAATGGTTGACATTCCCAGGTTCGACCTGTGTCAAAGGGTTCTGGTGTACAAAGAGCGGTGACTTCAGCAGGTTTTATAGTCCATTCTGATGGACTTTTACAGTGTTGAACACCACACAGCAGCAGCAGTTAAAGCCATCACAGTCAGAGCGAGGACGCCCCCCTCACGGCTTTCGCCCTCCAACACAAACGACATCTCTGGCAGCAAGAATGAAAAACATTTGGGAGAAAAAAAAACATGAATGGGGTTTAGCAGTCTCTGACCATACATTTCGCACCCTTCTCCATTTGTCCCAACAGCATGAGTGATCACCATCTTCCAGCGAGAGGAAAACTATGTTAAACCTCTTCAATCCAGCATGAGCCTGCAGCTCAACAGGTCTGGTCCAGTTTTATCTGGGCATTAGTTGGTGGTGCTGAGTGGAAAACCACAGCAAGCTTAAAGTTGTACTGAAGTCCATTAGTCCAATGTCAAAAGCACTAGACAGCTGACTGAACTAGGAAGTGGGTGTTTATTTACAGATTGGGGTATAGACTAAAATTGATCCAAAGCCTTGGATAAAAGAGAAATCCATGGGAAGCTCTCTCTCATTCCAGTAAATGTATGGACACCACCACCAACCAGTTTTTTCCAGAGGAGTTTCAGTTAAAGGGGATTTGAGAGTGAATGGCAGCTAAAATATAATTCCTTCTTCGTAATGGGTAAAGATAGTTATGTGATGTTTCATAAGCATTTAAATACTAGTGGTATTGTCACATGCATATGTAGTCTGACATGTGCACTTATAGACACGGGTCCAAAAGATTGAGACCACAGTGAAAATCTGGGAGTTACAATGTAATTAAAGGGTTAGTTCACCCAAAAATGAAAATTCTGTCATAATTTACTCACCCTCATGTCGTTCCAAACCCTTAAGACTTTTGTTCATCTTCGGAACACAAATTAAGATATTTCTAATGAAATATGAGAGATTTCAGAAGCTAGAGGCTACGGTCTTTAGCATCCTTGTTAGTGTAACGGAGGCCAGCTAGTAAGAGCTGTGCGAGTAAACCTCACTCTCCTTACCTCAAGAGGCACACTATTGACT
>RJVU01008827.1:858998-881209 GCA_003731715.1 Anabarilius grahami | reverse complement strand
CGCGCCCTCTATGCAGATTGTTGCATCAAGTCCTCCTGTGGTCCTAGGGGAAATTGCTCTCTCTCAGAGCTATGTACATCCCCGGGGACCAAAATTTGGGAGCAGACATCCTGTCGAGGCAGGGGCTGAGGCCCGGATAATGGAGGAGATTTGGCCAAGTGGAGGTGGATCTGTTCGCCTCTCACGAGAACACCCACTGCAAGCTCTGGTTCTCCCTCACACATCCAGCTCCCTTGGGATGCTAGTTGGGATGTCATGGTTCAGGCATGGCCCAGGCGGAGCCTGAATGCTTTTCCCCCGATCGCTCTGCTCCCAGGAGTTCTAGAGAGGGTCCTCCGGCATGGGGTCAGCCTACTTCTAGTAGCCCCGTACTGGCCGGCCCGAGTGTGGCCTGTAGCTCTCCTAGCAGGCACCCCTTGGCAAATCCCTATCAGACAAGACCTGTTGTATCAAGCCGGGGGCCTAATTCATCACTCCGGGCCAAAGTTATGGAAACTATGGGTCTGGCCTCTGAGGGGAACCAGGTTCTGAGCACCGGTCTCTCAACTGAGGTTGTTGAGACCATTCTGAACTCTAGAGCTCCCTCCACAAGGAAACTTTACGCCCTAAAGTGGAATGTTTTTGCTTTATGGTGCAGGGAACGTCAGTTGGACCCAGTTAACTGCACAGTGGCCTCAGTGCTGGAGTTCCTCCAAAGCCATTTCTCTGATGGTCTTTCCCCATCCACGTTAAAGGTCTATGTGGCGGCCATCCACACACCTTTAAGCGAGGGCCCTTTGGGGAAACACTAAGTTATTATTCGTTTTCTTCATTGTGCTCGGAGGATGAGGCCTGTCGTCCAGGCCAGAGTTCCTGTGTGGGACCTGGCAGTGGTTCTGGAAGAGTTATCCCTGGCACACTTCAAACCCATTGACGAGGTGGCAGAAAAATGTCTCTCTTTTAAAGTGGTCTTCCTGCTCGCTATTACATCCCTTAAAAGAGTTGAGGACCTGCAGGCTCTCTCTGTTGCTCCCTCTTGCCTGGAGTTTGCTCCTGGTAGGGTCAAGGCCAAACTCCACCCTAGACCGGGCTACGTGCCCAAGGTGCCTTCAAATGTGGCACGGTCTGTTATTCTGCAGGCCTTTCATCCTCCACCTCGTGTTAGAGCCTTGGGGTCCTATGTGCATAGGTCCTCCGGCTGAAGAAGTTGGACCAGCTACTTGTGTGCTTTGGGTCACTTAGGAAGGGTTCCTCTGCCTCTAAGCAGATGATTAGCAGGTGGATTGAGGTGGCTTTTTCTGCAGTGTACGAGGCACGCAACTTGCCTGCGCCTCTCCTGATCAAAGCCCACTCAACTAGAAGAGTGGCTCCCTCCAAAGCCCTGTTATCAGGGGTCTCCCTTCAAGAGGTCTGTGATGCTGCTGGCTGGGCCTCCCCTCACACTTTTATAAGATATTACAGCTTGGATCTGCCCTTTTCGCCAGGCGCTCAAGTTCTCACATCCTGAGTTGTGCCTGACAAGCTTCACACCAGGGCAGTCTCTTCGGAGTGGCGCAGTGGGTATTTTGTTCCCCAAAGTTCCCCGGAGTTAGCCCTCGACAGGGGTGATTGCCAGCATTGTTAGCGTTGTACAATGAGGACGCTCCGCTCTCACCTGGCTCTCTTGTCAAGGAGGGGGAGTCAGGCAACTGTGCCCCGTGCTTCGGGTCCTGTATCTGCCAAGATGGTGCAGCGACTCCGATGGGTGAAGTTGGTGGAAGAGCTTAAGATAGGTGTCCTCTTTTCTTTTGCTTTTTCTCTTTACTCCAACAACCCCATTCTAGACCTGAATGAGGACTTAGTATTGGCTGCATCCAGCTCTGATTTCTCACTCATGAGCTGCTCGAGGTAGTAACTCGTGCAACAAATAAAAAAACAGGAACCAGATCGCAACTAGCTTGATGAGTGCTACTTGACTGTGCAATCTCCCTGCAGAAATCTCCCCATCTTTTCTGATCTCCACCCATACTCAGCCCTCGTTTTCAACCCTGCAACGTTGAATCGTTTAGCTATTGTAGGTCTGAATGAGCATGGGTACAGGGCAATTGCAAAGTTTGAAGAGATAATAGCCAGCTCCCCGATTTCGCCTTCTGGCCTCTTCGGCTGATCCCAGGAGGCTAAGAGACTGTTATGGCATTCAGGCAATTAGTCTCTCGCCACGTCCAAGAGCCTCTGGCTTCGACCAGCCAGTCACAGCCTGGGCCTAGCTCCTACAGGGATGAGCAAAAGGCCAGTGTGGCTGCCTGTGCCCCTAACCCCCAACCCCCTACTCTGAGGACATACAGGTTCAAGATGCTAACACTCAAGCTTATTGTATCTCAAATCCAATTACAAGATTGATTTGTCACTATAGTATGCATACATTCTGAACACAGGAAGTGTATCAGGTTTTCTTTTAGTGGTGAAACATACCAGTATTGGGTTTGTCCTTTCGGCCTAGCCTTATCAAGCCAAGTTAAAGGTCCAGTAGGAGTTGTGGGAAAATGCTAACATTAGCCTGCTAGCATTGAAAGAATACGTCCCACCCTACCTGCAAATCGGCATACAAAGCCATGCCTCCTCCAAAACATGAACGTGCACAGACCATAAGCAAGACGACCAAAGACAAAGTTATTGGATTACATCATGTGTCATTCACAGGTGAGAAAACTTTACAATACAGTGAGTAACAGTACTACAATAACGAACGTAAACAATGTTTTAAAAACAAATTAGATGCACAAAATGGATATGCTGGACATTTCTAATGTGACAGCTGATGAAAAACTAGCAGCATTGACCACAAAATAAACCACATCACTGTCTATATAACCAGAAAGGTTATAATATTTCAGCAAAAATACAATGTAAACATTGTCATAATATCAAGCGAAGAAACAACACTAAACAGATAAGAACAACATGCATAATACCCGCAGGGTATTTTCAGTGAGGGAGAAAACAAGATGTTTTACTCATTGTTTGTAGAAAGATGTTTAGAAATGTTTAGAAATGCTCGAAACATCTGGTGGTGGTGACCTTACAATCCATGTACCAAAGGTGTGGATGTTGTAGTTTGCTCGTAACTTTGAAAACATAATAGTTCCCGATAAGACGCTGGTGCTGCTGTCGTTGAGCTAATTCGTAAAGGTGCACAAACTGCATATGCTACATTATACGTTACTATCAAATCACATCAAAATTTTAATCACGTACCTACCTGTCCAAAAGAAATACTGCAACCATGGCATCATCTTTCAGCAGTCAGGAGTTTGAAGATTAACCTCGGTGGACTTAAACTTGAAAAATTTACGTCTTTCCGCGTTTGAAACAACATTCCTTCTCATGTTCATTCATGTTTATTTGATGCTATAAATTAACTAGTAGGAAGAGATGATCGGTTCACGAGCCGTTTGAGCTGAGGCGCTACAGCAATCTGTTACGACACATTAAAGAGCCACAAAACGGTTTTTATTGTTTGAATTTCTTAAAAAAATTACACAGTTTGAAAGCTGGGACTTTGTTTAATATCATAAGTAACCTGCTCTGTCTTGTCTGTCGAAGTGTTGTCAGTGTCCTCTGTGCTCCGCGATGTATTTTTCACTGCGTGTGGCGTGACAGTGCCATGGCTTGTCGGACAAAGCAACAGTAACTAAGGGGGGCGGGTCTTTGCGAAGGGTCAATTGAACGAACAATTTATGGTCCTACGCCTTCCACGGTTGATATACATTAATAAAAATACATTTAGACCACTTAACATAGTGATTGCTATCAGGATATGAGGAGACTTTCAACCAGCATAACAAAAAATGTTTCTAAAGACAATCTCCTATTGCACCTTTAAACCACCTTTATATAGCACTTCATACAATTCAGATGGTTTCAAAGCAGCTTCACATAATGATCAGTGATGCAAACCGAATTCAATTCTGCTGTTACGAAGCTCTAAAAAGAAAACAGTGTCATTGTTCAGCTGAAGTCAGTTCAGTATTGATTCAGTTCCAGTAGAACCAAGAAATATGACCATATTAGCCTGGTTCTGTCAACACTGCACTCGCACCCTATTAATCATCGCATACATTTTAAAATCTTGCTAATTACTTACAAAGCACTTAATATTTGAATGAGCTCTTAACACTTTATAGTCCTTTGCATCCATTGCACATAGGACTATAAAAATTCTGGCCAGCTGATAAAACCTAGAATATCAAAATCGACTGCGGGCGGTAGATCCTTTTCCTGTTTAGCACTCAAACTCTGGAACAGTCTTCTTAGCCTTGTTCGGGAAGCAGACTCACTCTGTCAGTTTAAATCTAGACCAAAAACACTCTAACCTGAAATCTCTTTAACCTGACATACACATAACACACTATCACATTTCTATAATTCAAATGCATTAAAGGATTGTCAGGCTGCATATATTAGGTCAACCAGAACCGGGAACACTTCACATAACACCAGATGTACTTGTTACATCATAAGAAGAATGGCATCTACGCTAATATTAATCTGTCTGTCTCATCCCTATCCCAAGGTTACTGTAGTCAACCGGATCTGTTTGGTATCCAGATCAGATGGTAGACCTACACCTAGACATGACCTCATTGCAGCCCTGAAAGTCATCAGAGACCGTGTCTATCAGAACAATCCCCCATGAAGACCTCGTCGACATAGCCATCGGCACAGATCCTCAGCAAAGACCACAAGAACCAGACAAGTCCTCTGCATGTGTCCGAAGCCTTATTTGGAAAGGCACAGATAATGGCTTTAAAATGAATAAATAATTCTACTGAATAATAGGAAAAATATTCGACAGACACTTCTTGTGTTTACTGGATAACAGGTAAGCCAGGGGATAGCATGGTATTATAGCTATATAAAACTCTAAAATCACTATGCAATGAGTGTGTGAAGTGAATGAGTGTAACCTCTATGAATTAAATGAGCACAATGATTGCAAATCAATAGCCGCATTGCTGTCTCTGAATGTCTCAGAAATCAGAGCCTGCCAGGAGTAATATCAATGAAATACTACATCACACCCATTTTCTACTATTTGAAACGTCTATTTAAATGTTTTAAATCTTGTATGATATGATACAAGAATGAGTGTAAACTCTACTACTTGACGTCTGTTTAAAAATTTGGTGGGTCTTTATAGAGACAGAGCGACACGCGTCATAATCTGAAAACCACGCCCACCGGGGGAAAACAATCCAACAGTCCCCATTGACTTTATATAGCGTGAAGCTGCCTCCTTGTCATTTCTGGCTTATAACAAAAAATAGAACAATGTCTAAAAGCTGCTATGTGACATGCTGTACAGCAAACAAGCTAAAAAAAAAACAGAACTAAGTTTTTATAAGCTGTCGACCCCAAAAAACTAATGTTTAAGGACACAAAAGTGGATATAGGCAGTGAGACAGATCGCAACGGGTTACTATAAGAACTACATTGGAGGGGAACTTTTTCGACGACAGGTGAAATTATTCTTTGACATGGTTAAAAATAATGAATGGTTTGTTTTTGTTTGTTTGTTTAGCTTTTGTTGTCGCCAATTACGTTCCCCTCCAGTGTATTCCTTATAGTAATATGACCCGTTGCGATCTGTCTCACTGCCTGTATCCACTTTTGTGTCCTTAAACATTCGTTTTTTGGGGTCGACAGCTTATAAAAACTTATTTCTGGGTTTTTTAGCTTGTTAGCTGTACACCTTGTCACATAGCAGCTTTTAGGCATTGTTCTGTTTTTGTAATAAGTCAGAAATGACAAGGAGGCAGCCTCATGCAATACAAAGTCAATGGAGACGGTTGGATTGTTTTCCTCCGCGGTGGGCGTGGTTTTCAGATTATACTAAATGCGCTCTGTCTCTATAATTTGTTCTGATTTGCATTTACATTTGCATTTATTTGCATATATAGAATCCTCTTATTTGAGGTTGTGGATGATTGTCCTGGAATAACTCACAAAATTCCTCCAGAAATTAATTTAACAAAAAAATAAAAAAAATTAAGATTTGTTTTTTTTATTAAAAATTTAAACATTTTAATTATAAAACATTTAAAGAAAATTTATAATTATATTACAAATAGGTAACACTTTACCTATTTACTGAATTAAAATGGGCTTCTGGTGTAATTTTACAAACTTCCGGTCAAAGCCACATCCACCTCTGGTTTTACCTGAATACAGATACAAATAATTTTGAGATTGTAACAGATACAGAAAGATATTGGCTCCACTGCAAACCCCTAATGATCATGATTCCAGGCTGCATCACAAGTCAGATTGTGGATTGATATCATTCAGAATATTTTATCCAGTTCCTTCTGCTTGGATACATCATGCCGGCATATGGAGGGAGTGGGAGTTGCAGCTTGCCATAGGGGTCTCGCAACTTAGCAAAGTGCATGAATGCAGCCCTGGCTCCATTGCGACTCCAGGCCATTTGTGTTCTAAACCACATCGACGAGTGGCTGCTTCTAGCTCAGTCCGAGGAGTTAGCGGTTCAACATTAAGATGTTGTTCTTGCTCACATGAGATGCATAGGTCTGAGATTTAAACTCAAGAAAAGTGTGCAAGCCAGAGTATCTGGCAACCTTTCACCTGGAGCTTTAATGAAGAAAGGGAAGAGTTCAGAAGATAGTAGAAAGAGATATTATTTAATAAAAGTAGTTTAAATTATACACACCACATATTAACCACAATATTATTTTACTCAAGCCCGGTGGAGACTGAGATACCGCTGCTCAGCCTTTCATATTCACTTCTCACAGTGTGAGCACGCACACATCTTTTGCAAAATGTGATCAGTTTATGCAATGATCATCAGCTGGTTCTGAGTAATATTTAATGATTTAGCCTCAGATACAGGCTATGTTCATTCACTTTTACAAGCAGGTATTGTTTGTTACCACGGCAACCGCTTGCACATCCACAATGAACGCACTTTTCATGTGTAAAAAGTGCCTATACAAATAAGAGGCAGCAAGATTGCAAGAAAAGCTTGACATTATTTAATGCTATTCACTAAGATATTGATATGAACTGTTGTTGTCAAGTAAGCTACATTCATAATGCTTCCCCTGTTGCAAGCCTGTGAGCTCTCTAAAATGTATTGTGTTGCACTGCTCTCACAGTTGACTGCCGCCTTCTTCGTTCCGACAAGCAAATATACTTTTGAAATTTGGTAATCAAATCGGTTGAAGATAGAATCATGATTCAAATGTGAATTGATTCCCCCACCCCTAGCTTATCACATTGGATCACAGGCCTACCAGGTGCATGGGTTGCACGGGTTCGCCTCTAGGTGACCTCTCCACAACATTCATAAAATTTTACAGTTTGGATATGGACTCAACCCCAGGTTTGCAGGTCCTTTTGGGATAACCCTCTGGGCGTCTGAGGTGTTTTTTGGGCCCTGAAGATGTTTTGACATACCCTGACATTTGTGCTTATTTCTGACACTTATAACATTTTGATGGGTAAAGTTTGCTTACACTGTATTCAGCACAAACTGAAACAATCATCCACGGATGTGTTTCCCAAAAGCATTATTAGCCAACTAACTTCGCAAGTTCCATCGTTACTAGCATCATTCAACGATTTAGTGTTTTCCGAAACCATAGTTCAAACGAACATTCACAAACTGCATCGCAAACTTGTGTGGTTGGAACGACAGCTCTCGAGCTGTGGTTAGAAGCATAGTTTCTTGTCTTTATGACGTGTACTTAATAAATCATTATCTCGAGCAAAATAAACAAGCTGACATTAAGTACTATCTTTTATTTCAAGTATATACAAATGCCATTTACATATTTTAGTTTGACGAGATTTTAAGCATAATTTTTGAAGAGTGCACATGCATACGTGCTATGGTACAAAAGAACGAGCCTATGATTGAATCTAGAAATAAAGCAAAATAACTGAGAAAAATGAGAATTAGACCTCAGATGCCATGTCCATAATTTATGGCAAAAATAGAGGATTAATTCGATCTCAAACGGATTCATTTAAAGAAGTAATTACTCCACCACCTGTGTGACATCATTCACCAACATGGCTGAACGACAGGTTTGCGACATTACGGTTTCGGGTAGGGCTGCATGATTAATCGCGTGATTAGAAAAATAACATTGAAATCGCGCTTAAACGATTTGGCTTTGTGAGATTATATAATCGCAAAGCTGCCATTATTTATTTATGCGCGGCTTGTCAATGACGTATGGCTCCAAATGCTAATTCATCTAAAATAAGCACTGCGAGTTTGAGTCGTTGATGATGTACATTTGAAAAACCATCACGCGTCAAACATCTTTCAAGACATGAGAAGCATTTATTAACATCTTGTCCAAAAAAAGACAACATTTAGGCCTAATAACATGTTCTGACTCTAAACTCACTTCATAACGAGAGTTGAGCATCCTTCTGTGAGATGATGTGGCTTCTTACACAGAATAATGCAGTTGTGCGTTTATTAGTCATGTTTAATCAATTAATGCGTTTCAATCTTCTGTTTATTCAGCTACAGCAATAGAGGGTATGCACGTAACGTCACCGCCGACCGCTACGACTGCGGTTACGCCCACTAAGTGGCACAAAGACTGAGCGGCAGCATTGGTTTTCAGAATGAATGCGCCGAAAAACACCCAAAACACACCCAAAACAGGAAAGAGCTTTGCGATGGACTGTACAAATAACTTTGACACAAAACCTGAGGCATATATTTAAAAACTGCCGAAAGCTACAGAAAAAAAGAAGCAAATGGATCACTGCAATTCACAGAAACAACTGGACTCCAGGCAGAGAAACATGGATTTGCAGTTATCATTTTGTGTCAAACTGTTGGATTTTGAGGTAAAATCATACCCTATATATTGTATTGTTAAATATTGTGTTGACAACTCATCAATTAAATATTTGCCATCTTAAATTCTGCATAATTGTGTGTTTTTAAATAAAAACCTACCTATTTAAACCTACCTATATAGTAGTTACATTAAATATACACAGGCAGATTTACTTTATGAATTTCCCCGGCGTCGAAATCAGGCACATATAAATGTCAGGAAACACGATTCCTGGTTGCATGTCAATATCCATGGTTTAGGTTTATTTGACAAGTTGTAAGAAACACTTTCGAGCCCAACCTTTAGTGTAGTCGTTAGTTTTACTCGGGTTTTTGCAGATTCCCCTATTAAATCCAGTCATGCAGCAGGTTCTTTTACCACTCAGTCCAGCTGTGACATTGATGCATACCCTTTATAGTATGGGATTTCCTGGAATGAAGAACGTTATCTACTTCTACTGCAGGGCATATTTGCAGTTTCTGCACGAGAGCGCCCTCTGGCTTTCAGATGGAGAAGCATTTACTACTGATCACAATGCCGTACAGCTCTGAGAAGCTGCGCATTAAATAATCGCAGCCTTTGCCAAATGGCGTGCGATAAAATTGTGATTAAACGTGCAGCCCTAGTTTCGGGAAACAGTCATGACTAGCTAGTTGATTTGTTCAATGATGCATTGTACTATGGTAGTGAAGCAGCGAGTTGCGTCGTTGTACGGGAAACGCACCCCAGATTAGCGTCAGGCACGCCAGCCCCACTCAGAGCCCAGTCAGCCACTGCCCACACACTGCATGAAAAATGCCAGAGCCCACCTCATACAGCAATCTGCACCCTGGTCTCCTCTTCTATCTGTCCCCCTGGAGTCATCAGCCAAGTCTCCACCATGGCTTCTCCCTCCCTCGACTCTGCCATGGGCCATCGTCCTGGCTGTGGTCTGGGTCTCCGCCTGGCTCATCATACTCCAGGCTCCTCTTTCCTTTCCTATGGACTGTTCTTCCTGCCCTTGATTGGTTATGTCCCTCTCCAGCTCCACGTCCTCCACCTGAGTCCCCTTCCACCCTTGTCTGTTTGACTGTTACATGTTCACTGTGTTCTGTTCCTGTTTTGCCTGCCTTAGTTCTCTAGTTAGTCCTTTGTTGTTAATCAGTTTCTTCACCTGTTCCGCTTTATCCTTGATTACGTTCCCTGTGTATTTAAGCCTCGAGTTCTTTCTGTTCAGTGTCCGATGTTGTCAGTATTAACATGGTTGTGTTTGTTGCTCTTTTGATCTCCTGAGTTTTCTTTTGTGGATAAAAAAAAGAGTTTCTGTTGTTAATCTCCTTCATTGTGCACTTCACCACAGCCACACCGTGACACAGTGGGCTCGTCCAAATACCCATACTTGCAGTCTTTGCACTTGACCACTTGTTTATTTATGACGTATTTCCTAAGTGTTCAAGTGGGCATGAAGACCGCAAGTGTGTGTAGAACTTTTGATCACCCGATTTGATTACTACCAAATTATATATAATATCTAATTAATTTAACTTACAGTAAAATGTTTTCGGGGCATGCGAGTTTCTGAAAGTGGTGGACGAGGTACACAAATCAAGTACTTAAGTAAACGTACAGATAGGTGTATCACACACAGTTTCTGCCAATCTCATGTTAATCTTGAGTACATATAGAGTAGTAGTGCATCCTTCATATCTCCAAAAAGTCTTTAGTTTTATCATATTTATAAAAGATACATACACTGTACCGAGTATTTCCGAAAACTGCCGAGCACCTGGAGGCGTGACGTGTGAGCGGAAATAGAGTGGCAAGCTATCACGAGCATGCGCAGCTTTTGTGTAGAGATCGGCTGCAAGCCATCAATGGTCAGCTAAACAAATATATTTAAACAAATGCAATACACCATCACATTATCCATGGATAACTTTTGAATCACCATAATGAATATAATTTATGAATTCACTACGTTCGTGTTATTTACATTATATGCCTATTGCCGACAAAACAGACATTTGAAGCCGTTTTACTCATCACCTGCGGTTCTGACTCATGACTCATGATCATTACAGCTGTGACCGCTCCATCTTTCAGTTTCAAACGATCTGTAAATCCAGCCTAGAACTGGGCCTTGTTTATGAAACCATAAGCGCCAATCCTGAGGGCTCGAGTAGCCTCGGAAAAACACGAGATATTCTCCATTCATTTTAACCAGTAAAAAAGTGATTGCAACTATCAGTTACTATGGTTATGGTAAAATGGTAAAAACGGTAAAAAATTATCAAGAGCGCATCAATGTAATGCGTAAGAACAAAACTCTCAGCTCCACTGAACACTGTTTTTTTTGGGGAAGCAAGGTTATCTTTCCCTCACAACCAAAAACACACTTCTTTGGTGACATTGTTGATTTCATGAAGTCCTGTGACTTGTGCAGAGCTGCCAACGACTTCCGTAAACCCAAACGCGTGTTGATGGGCGTGCTCTTGCTCTCTCGCTCTGGTTAACGTGTGCACGCGCGCCCTTCCGGGAGAAGTGCCCGTAAAAGGAATTCAACCCTGTTTATGTCACTCAGGCCCATACTCGAAATAAAGACCCCGAATCCTGTAAGATTTGGAAGAAATATTTGGAACAGAAAAACTCTGTCATACGTCCAACTCGTGTTTTGAAACTTTGGCCATGTTTAGCATGAGAATCTAACTCTATAACAGTGTAAATAAGTAATTTAGAAATAAGATCGCGTGGGTGTTTAAATCGAGATAGCGGTCTTTTTATGATTAATTGTGCAGCTCTAATTTGTGTTATATTAATGTAATGCACTGTACAGGGGGAGGACACTGTAGACACATTGATGTGGACGTGTTCGCATTTAAGCATTTTCAGTGGGCTTAAGCAGATCGCCCTTTACAGCAGATTTAGTTCACAAACAACTGACAGTTGTGACCTAAATATGATTTTCAGTTACAATAATTAGTAAAATTCGACATTAGTGACTTACTTTTCGCCGTTAGTCGTGCACGCACTCAGAGATCCCCCAGTTAATGGCTGATCCCAGCTAACACACGACGTAACAGTTACGTAATGTATTCGTACTTTTTGGTAATTTCATGACTTACTAACTGACAATGTAGCATGCCAGTAATTTCATTACCTTCAGATTACCATATCACAACGTCGTCAGTACGATCTCCTAACGTTATAAGATTACCAATGACGTTCCAGATACGTACTCTATTCGTAATATAATGGTCATTCCATGACTTAATAGTAACGTTACTGCAACGTTGTATGTCCGTAATATTATTAGTCAAGTCAAGTCACTTTTATTTATATAGCGCTTTTTACAATGCAGATTGTGTCAAAGCAGCTTTACATTGATAACTGGTACATAATTTTGGCTGCACAGCAGCTCTTAAAGAATAGTGTCAATGCAGGCAGATCAGAAGCACTGTTGATTAAATGTCAAGAATACTGTTGAATATCAAATGTCAAGTCAAATGTCAAGTGTCCCCAACTAAGCAAGCCAAAGGCGACAGCGGCAAGGAACCCAAACTCCATCAGGTGACTAGGTGGCAAACAGGTGTTAAAATGGAGAAAAAAACCTTGGGAGAAACCAGGCTTAGTCAGGGGGCCAGTTCTCCTCTGGCGAACAGTGCTTTGTTACGATTCAGGTTGCTATCATAAGTCTGATAGGATCGCAACAATCAAAGTGTTTATTTCAGTTCCATCCAGTTGAGGATCGTATTCATCACGCCGGTATGGAAGGTTAATTACCATCAAATTACCATATCACAACGTCGTCAGTAGCCTACGATCTCCTAACGTTATAAGAAAACCAAGGACGTTCCAGATACCTAGGCTACTCTATTCGTAATATAATGGTCATTCCATGACTGACTGGCAACGTAACAGCAACGTCATGTGCTCTTAATTTCATTACCATCATTTGCACGTTCTTAATATGTTATTATTACCAGAATTTGCCATTTAAAATGTGTAATTAAACGTCAGACACAAGACTGAAATGTCCCTTGAGAAAAAAATAGTTTCTTTTCACCAAGTCAGAATATGGATGACTGCTTTTTTACATATAGTGACGTGATACAGCGCGCGCCTCCACAAATCGAGTGCGCTCCGCGCGCACAGTATGTTGACAAGTGAGTGAAGTAAATTTTTCTGAGAGAAGAATTTATTTTTCCGAGGTGACAACGAATAAATGGCTTTTATAAAAATGTATAAAATAAACTTTGGAAAGACGCTAAAGCTTTTTTTTATTGTTATGTTTACGTTAGTGTGCTGGTGGCCGTTAGAGTTGCCATGGCAACCTGGAAAAAATTCAAGCTGCTGGAGAGGACAGCGTCACATTTCTCCGTGTTTCTCGTCAGTTTTATAGCAATAAAGTTCAACAACTGCGTCAGATTGGTTAAGTAACATTACCCACAGTCTACTTTAAGTACTTTTGTTAATATTTTTACCTCTATGATTATATGGTATCTTTCTTTGATCGTCTGAAATATATGTAAGCAAAATGTTACGCTAGCATAGCATGTTTTTAATACTGAGTGCAAAACGTCTTGAATGCTTTTATTTCGCTGTAGGCTATATGTTTTTATTTATAGTTTGGGTGTATTTTATTATTTTTATTTGGAGTTTTGTTCATGTTCTGTGTGTTTTTCAAAATAAATGAATTGAATTAATTTTGAGTCTGCATTCATCGTTCACAGCTGTTGGAATAGCCTTTAAATTAGTTTGGGCAAATGAGGACATAAATTAGGTTAAACTACTGCATGTCCGCCCATAGAAAAATAAATGAATATAAAAATTACCAACACACAACTATTGATACACAACGTTGCCACGACGTCGCAGTAACTAACTGGCAACGTCACAAAGTTACCTTGTGGCAACGTATCTAGGGAATTTCACTTTTCCGGTTGCCACAACGTAACTACTTACGTCGCCACGACGAAAGTTTGGTCACCAAATTACAATGCAGTTATGTAACAGTCACGTATTTTGGTTAGCTGGGGAGTTGTTGACTGCAATCCGATCAGTCCAATTTGTGAATGAATTGATTTGCGAACCCATTTAACAGGATGATCGAAAATAATTAGTTTGTGCACGAATTGGACACCACTTTTGCATCTGAGCATGCGACGATTTCTTCATTTTAAAATAATGAGTAACGATATGTTTTATGAAATGTAGTGGAGTAAACAGTACGATCTTATGCTTTGGAATGTGAAGTAAAAGTACAAGTTGCTCAAAATAAAAATATTCGGCTAAAAATACTTTGTTACTGTCCACCACTGGAGACACGTCATTTGACATCACATTAAAAAGATTGCAGCAAGTCCTGCTCCCAACAAGCATATTGTATGACCTCAAATGTAAAAACTAACTTTAACATTAGTCATCAAGTTTATATAATGTTACCATTTTTTGGTCCCACTTTATATTTTTTAGAAATTAAAGAAACACAAAAGAACAAACACCTTCAGGAGAACATTAAAAC
The DNA here is from genome assembly GCA_003731715.1 of Anabarilius grahami. Taxonomy (NCBI): domain Eukaryota; kingdom Metazoa; phylum Chordata; class Actinopteri; order Cypriniformes; family Xenocyprididae; genus Anabarilius; species Anabarilius grahami. The sequence continues at coordinate 866,863 of RJVU01008827.1, read as the reverse complement.
GCATCAACAGAAACATTCGGTTGAATGTCTGTGCGTCTTCCTTCAGATAATTACAATCTGATGATGTTTAATGATGGCTTGATTTCACACGTGCTTCAGACACCGGTGCAGGCTGGAAGCATTCCCATAGCATTAACACCATGATGCAGTGGACGCTAATATAGTTATTGTTCTTGTTATCTTTATAGTTATCATTCTTTGTGTGAACAGGCCTTCAAGGATACCTATTATGCCCCATTTTACAAGATGTAAAATAAGTCTTTGATGTCCCCAGAGTGTGTATGTGAAGTTCTAGCTCAAAATACCCCACAGATAATTTTTTATAGCATGTTAAAATTGCCACTTTTTGGGGTTGAGCAAAAACGCGCCGTTTCAGTGTGAGCCCTTTAAATGCAAATGAGAAGAACTGATTCTTCGATGTCAGGATTCAGTCAGGACCCTCTATAATATCAGAAACTACAAATGTATGCTCCATGGAGATAGAACAGGTATAGTTTAGTTCAATTACGGTTACAACTTATATTGTCTTGTTTTCATCCACTATATTAGTACAAGCCTGTTGTGCCAGACCCCGTTCGACTTTACTGATGAGTTTTATGACGTTTATTGTACTTCACACAAAAGATGAAGCGTCTGTTTTCACTCTAGAAAATCACTGAAAGAGCTTAATAAAACCCAGTGCGAGTGTGCATTAAAATATTATCCATAAACTCTCTCTTTCTCTCCCTTGCATTATCATAAACATACACAGCGAAGTACACTAAAACACTGTTACAAATAACAGTAAACAAATATACAGTATAAAGACCTTATGCCTTTTCGGGTGGTGCTTAACAAACTGGAATACTTTATATCTGTAAATCAACTCCGATGAACTGTAATAAAGTACTCTCACCTTCATTACTGCTGTATCCAGTATCACTCTGGAGACTGTAAGCTGGATCACGAGCAGTTTACTGATCTATCCTTGAGTAACAAATTTTTAGCACAACCTCTGTTTCGGATTGTCCCTTTGTATTGACATTCGTTCACAAAGAAGTCCGGTGTGAAATGATTTGCGCAGACATTAACGAATTTCGGTAGAGTTGAGGGAGCATTTTCTTTGAAAACAAAATTAATCCACCTCGTCTTCAGCAGCTCAGATTTAGGGAGTAAATAGAGAGAGTTATGTGGATTAATCCATCCAGCTACAGAACCCCTAAAACGCTTGGAAGACATTCTCGTCAGTGCAGCAATGGCGGACCATACAACTGGCTGTGAACTCACTCAGGGCGGTTCTATGTTAAAACGGCAGTGTCTGTCAACATTCGTGGGCGGGGCCTGTGACTAATGTGACGTCACACTGCCAGGGATCTGGAAACGGCTTGTTCATTTATAGCCAAACTATAATACACTATGGCTATAATATAATTTATGGCCAATACACCATGCAAAAGTGAATTTTGCATAATAGAGTTAGCCTACACTGAACAAATGTATACCAGCCTAATCTGGATAAATTTAACAGGGCTTGAAATGTAGTTTATCTGGGATAAGTTAATTAAATCACAGTATATTGCTAACGTATAAAATGGACCAAGGGCTCAGCTCTTGATGTTAGCAAAATGTAGTCATGTCCCTGAACATGTACTTTCTTAGACTACGAAACTATACATTGCACAACCTAGTCTACTACAGTTGTGCTATTTTTAAGATCATGTATTGTTATTAGAGGGCTTGTATGTCCATTATATTTGAAAGAAAGCATGATTCCTCATACTTAAGCACATTCATCATAATTCAGCACATTCTGAACAAAAACAGTAGTAAGTTTACCTTTTCCTCCAGTTATTTCACCTGGTGAAGTGAGAACAGAACAGTTAGTTTCAGGGCTAATTTTAAGCTTTTGTGTCAAAAAGTAGTAGATATTTTATGCATGACAAAACTGTATATTTTATTTAACAGCCAAATCTGAGTCATTAAATTATTTAATTAATTTCATTCTTCACCAGTGAGTTACGATTATTGTCATATTTAATATCTATTTCCTGGCTTACTGGCAAGAAATGACAGCAGTGCTATAACATATAATGGGACAGGTATCCCCATCCTTTCGCTGGTCTGTCACAAAGTTGTCTGTAAAAGACAAAATATATAAATAACATCAACAACAACTACTACTACTACTTAGTCTACTTAGTTTTTAGTCATGAGGCAGTGAAACTTACCAAATTGTCCAAAGGAAATTTTCTGAAGAACAAATGCGAGGAACTGTGTTTTCTGGAGCACAAGGTTTCTGTGTTGTTGTGTTTGTATTTATAGCTAAATATTTTGGGTGGGGTTGTTTGTTTGGTGTATTTTTGACCTTTTGCACTGAACTATTGCTTTGATCTTCCTAAGGTAGTGATAAGTTATGATGTCTATGAGGAATTTGGCAAAAACCTATGTATTTTTGCAATAAGATGTCATTGCTGGTTGATCTGAAATGTTTATGATGTTATCATTAAATTGTTTATAAAACAACAAAAAAATACTAAATAGGAATAAAATTATAAATAGGAAATTAATAAACCAATGTTTTTACAAATATTTAATGCAGGTTTGTAAAGTTTGTAATGTGCGGATACAATGAAGACTGTCCCACCTGACCAAATAGTGAATAACCTTTTATGGTATTGATGGGGAAAACTGGAAACTTTTTTTTTGTTTAATTATGAAAAAATGAATGCGTTTCATTTGCACAAGTAATACGATCCTTAATTTAATACTTTGTAGGACTAACAGCAATATTTTTCCTAATTCTATAGTACCTGTAGTACCTGTTCAGAGTGTTTCCCTGCCTCCCTGCGAACCAATATACGAGAAGTGGTATGGAGAATGTATGGGTGTATAACTGAACATGTTTTGGCTCTAACCTTAATATGAATGCCGTTTAATATGTTTAATAACAAAAACTGCAGGTTAAATATTTCTTTGGAAACTTTAGAAATTATGAGATTCTTGCCTGAAATATTTGGTTTTAGAGATATCTCGTGATTCTTATCAGCATGTTTACACTAACCGGTTTTGTCTAAAAGTTTTAAAGAAAGGAGTGACAAAAGAAAACATTTTGCTTAGGGGAAGAATGAACTTTTAACCTTAAAGGGTTAGTTCACTAAAAAATGAAAATTCTGTAATTTATTACTCACCCTCATGTCGTTCCACACCCGTAAGTCCTTCGTTAATCTTCGGAATGCAAATTAAGATATTTTTGTTGAAATCCGATGGCTCAGTGAGGCCTGCTTAGGGATCAATGACATTTCCTCTCTCAAGATCCATAAAGGTACTAAAAACATATTTAAATCAATCGGCCATCACTAAATAAGCCGTTATTTTGTTTTTTTGGCGCACCAAAAATATTCTCGTCGCTTTATAATATTAATATTGAACCACTGTACTCACATGAACTGATTTAAATATGTTTTTAGTACTTAGTACCTTGAGAGAGGAAATGTCATTGCTGGCTATAGAGGCCTCACAGAGCCATCGGATTTCAACAAAAATATCTTAATTTGTGTTCCGAAGATTAACGAAGGATTTACGGGTGTGGAACATAATAAATGACATTATTTTCATTTTTGGGTGAACTAACCCTTTAAACTTTTTTTTTTTTTTGCGGTTGGTTCATACTCACCTTGCCCTTGAATCGGTTTTCAACATGTTCTTCAAGGATGTAATTTGAAAAATGACAAGGCTGGATCAAAATTTCCTGTTTACATAGTATCTTGTCATAGCTACATTCCACACATAGCATTTTACACCACATTATTTAACTGATGTGATTTAACCCTCTATGGTGTATTGTCATTTATAAATGACGCAGAGAAAATCACATTTAAAATACAATATAAAAAAATATATAATTATATTTTAGTATTATGATATGACACCCCCTTCAGCCAATGAAATTAAACTCTTTGTGCCATGTGCTTGAAATTTGTGGCAACAAGGATGTGAAGGAGGCATTAGCACATGTTAGGTCACATGCTGTTAAGACTCCATTGTGAGTTCATTTTAGAAATACTAAGAAATACATATAAATTCAATTTTTAAAAATATCATTGTACATCCAAATGTGTTTTCTAAAGTTTTTAATGCACATTTTGTAAATTCAATAACTCAAATACCAAAAAATAAATAAAATAAATGTATGCATAAATGACAAAGTCCTTTTAGGGGATAGATTTTTTTCTGTATAGCTGCACTATTGTTCAGTACTGGCAGTCAGTATAATAGGTTTTTTGCCTGTGTTTTATGTTGATATTAGTAAGTTTCATTGAAGACATAGAGGAAAAGCTCTACCTTTTCCAGAAAGTATTGATGATAGTGACATAGTGATATGTGATCCATACTTCAACCAGAGGTCAGGAAAGATGCCACTGCCTATTGGCCTCACGACACTGCCAAGCAAATGCTCCAAAAATGATGACTAAACAGGTCGAAATCGAGAAAGTGTGGGCTACACAGACAAAGGAAGAGTCTTGTTGATTTTCACTTGTGCATTGATTTGGAATTCCAAGAGAGAAACAATGTTAACGATTATTTAACTTTTTTTTTCTTTTCTTTTTTAACACTTTTTCACTTTTTTTTTTCTTTCAGGCAGTGAAGTTGCATCTGAATTTGTGTAAAGTTCCAAATGAAATATAGTAGCAGAAGATAGTAGCACCTTTTCACTACTTTTTAGATACTACCAAATTTTGCTAAAATAATTTACACTAATGGGACAATGTCAGTTATAAGTGATGAAACCCTAAAAAAAGATCAAAGGTCAGATGTAGAAAGCTAATTTTGGAATTTTAGCCTTAAAGTCACAGTTACATAATTACATAATCACAGTTACATAATTAGCCCCACAGATGGTTAAACTGGTTTTGTGAGGTTAGTGAATGTATTTTGCTTAAGGGGCACGTGAACTTGATGTCATGATGTCACGTATTGTTTGTTCTCTGTTAAGTGCCTCAGCTGCCACATCATAAAGCTCAGTTGAAAGACATCTCAATTTGAAGGATGCTTTGAAGCAGGGCTGGTGGCTAGCCGGGGCTGAAACCTCAGGGCCTGATTATGGAGGGGGCCTATGGCTATGGAGGGAAGGAAAAGTAGACTGACAGGCCATCGGGAGAACCTGAACTTTTCCCTGTGGGCCCACATTATTAAACGCTGTTAATTTACTGGAGCACACGGGACATTAACATAAAAAGCTATGTGAAGAAATAGTGCTATCTGATTAAACCGTGCAGGGCATCCAGCAGTTGCAGCGTGAGAGCAGCTGGACCGGTGCCTCCCACACACTGCTGAGGAACTCGCTTGACAACCAGGACAAGTCTAACCCATTTGACACAAGCACAACAAATATGACATTAAAGGTTCTGTGGTTAACTTAGCTGAAATTAGATTGAATAGCTCCAACCATATAAACTGTGTCACTGTAGAAATATGGAATTACGATTTTTATTATTAATACTACTATTATTAGCCTTACATTAAATATTAGGTAATATAAGAGCAATATAAGGTGGCACTGTGGCTCAGTGGGTAGCACTGTTGCCTCACAGCAAGAAAATTCTTTCAAATACACTGATTCATCCAGTAATGAAACAAGAGTATTTATGGGTGTCATTGAATCATACATCCAAACATTGGATTGGTTAAGCATTGGTTAAATTCAGTGTTGGGGAAGCTGTAGTTTGACAAGCTACAAGCTACTCATAAATTAAAGTAGTTAAACTACAGTCAAGCTACCCTTTTGAAAAAGTAGCTACACTACAAGTTACTATCAAAAAGTAGCTAGCTACATTGAAACTACTTTTTTTTTTTTTAATGACATAGCTTATTACAAATAACTGGATAACTGTTAATGAAGAATGTTTAAGTAAATGTTTGGGGTTTAAAACAACGCAATGCACTACAATTATGATTTCAAAGCATACCATTTTATTTTGTAAACTATCAAAAGTTACAATACTCAAATGTAGCCTATATCTCACACTGACTCTCTTTGCACGCTTTAAATATAATACATTCAGAATTTTAATATAAGTTTTGTTTTTCATGCTATGAGAGGACCAACCACCAATTGCACTCTGCAGTTTCAGAAGTGATATCTACATATAAATGCAGGATTCATGCTCACAATTGCTACCATAACCATAACACTGGACAAAAATATGCAATAATAAGAATAATAATAAGCAATGTCAATGCAGACAAGAAAAATATTCGAATTTTTGTATCAATATTTTTGAAATTCTATTCCAATTATTTGTAAAAATCTTAAATGTCTCACTATACATTGCTATTCTTATTATGGTGGAGCCGTTGTTTACACATTACATCTGCACTTTACTATAGCACCCTCACTTATTTCAGAAGCACCCTCAATGATATGATTCTGGAACCGGACCTGCACTTAAACCGAACCGGAACTTAAATTGGATACACAGAAAAATGCAGGTTAAACTCACAGCACATGCAGTGATAAAGCTTTGAGACGCGAATCATGCACTTCTTGCGTGAACATTCCCAGACAGCAACATAGTGTGGCCCAGATCCGGCCCACATCTGGTACATGTGGTTTACACGCGGACCAGATGTGGGCCGGATCTGGCCCGACACTATGTTGCTGTCAGGGTTCTTATGCCCGAGCAACCGATTTTATTAGATCAGCCTTTGCCGTGTGATAAGCGCACTAAGCTATGTTGCGATTTTGTTTTATGTTCAATTGACGGATGCTTTGCCAATGCAATGACTCAAAACACTGCGTTAGTGATCTTATGTTTATTATAAAACTGGCGGGACAGATTAGACCAAGGCGGGTCACCACTGTAATAAAAATAGTTTGCATACATTTAATATAGACTGCAATAAAGCAGGACAATCAATTTAAAAAGGCTATTCATCACCTGTATGTGCTTGAAGTCTTCGGCACAGACAGCGTTTTAATCATTTGTTTACAAATTAAGCGTAACCTTGTCACAGTCTGTTTAGTTTCAGTTTCAGTTTATGGACTTTCTGTTTGTGTTCTATGATCACATGTTCTGTTTCCCACCATCATCATTAGTTCATTTGTATCACCTGTGTCTCATTAATCAACCTTGTTATGTTTGCTATTTAGTTTCCCCCTGTTCACTCAGTCTTTGTCCGTTCACCGTTATAGCAAGTTGTGTTGTTTCTCTGTGCCTGTTAACCTGTGGATTACGTTATTAAACTAGTATTTGGATTTATACTCCTCGTCTGTGCTCCTTCCTGCAGCCAGCCTTAACAGATGAACGGACCGCCCAACTTTGATGAACGGGCTAAGTTCATCACCATGGCCCAGGAAAGCCACAATTTTTTTCATTTTGCCACAAACTTTTGTTTTTTGGCTAAACAGACCTCACTGGAGGATGACACCCTCAAGGACCTGTTCTGGATCGGGGCCAACCTCTACCATGCCACCCACCTTCCAGACACCACCGGACTGAGTTGGAGGGAAGCCGTATTTTGGTGTCTGGAAAGCGTGCGGGCCCGATTCAGGACCCGGCCAGACCCAGAGCTAGGGTTGGGTATCGTTTGAATTTGAACGATTCCGATTCCAATTCCGATTCCTTGTTTCGATTCCGGTTCCTAACGATTCTCGATTCCGATTCTTTTAAGAGGCAGGGTCAAAAAAAGTTTAGGATATTTTAAATGAGCTAGCTAACCAACGGTCTTTCTGGAAGGAAATAGTCTGACCTTCTCCATCAATTTTAATTCTATGAAATTTTTACTTTTTATGAACTTTACTATGAATTTCTCACAGGGCTGTTTTCAACTACAATTTAAATATCAAATCTATGAACTTGAATATAAATATTATAAATTATGAACAT
>RJVU01008827.1:844710-857368 GCA_003731715.1 Anabarilius grahami | reverse complement strand
GATAGGAATTTTGGGTTTTCATGAGCTGTATGCCAAAATCATCAGTATTAAAACAATAAAAGACCTGAAATATTTCAGTTGGTGTGCAATGAATCTAAAATATATGAAAGTTTAATTTTTATCATTACATTATGGAAAATAATGAACTTTATCACAATATGCTAATTTTTTGAGAAGGACCTGTATATATATATCTGTGTAATAACTAAACTAATGTTTATATATCATATTTTCTGGCTAGTTTACTTTAGTTTTTATAATACACCATACTTTAACCCAAACTGAATAATTAAAAACAAGTTTAAATGGATAAATCTTGTATAATTATTTTTCTTAATTTTCTTTTCTGTCATACTCAAATTCTTGTTAAAACACATTAGACATGCTTATTCTGTGCATTTTGAACACTTTTTGTGTGAAATTATATTTATTTGTCCATAAAACGTATGCTTTCACTTTAATTGAGCGTCAGCAGCGCAGCAAAAATAGACTCGGCGCCGAAACCCTCGCTTCACTGCTGCTTACGCGACGCTCCTGCTTTACACTTACGTATGGGAAGCCAAACACACCAAAGCTGCGTTCCATTCGACAGGGTCCCTACGCAGTGTTCACTGCTCCCTACTCCCTGAGCACGGTATATCCGTTGAAGTGGACTTCACTGACAATAATCGCTCATTTGGAACGCCCTGCAAACATCAGCATAGAAAGTCAATGACGGTGTCGGGCAGATTATGATATAACAAATAAATAGATATTATAATTTACTTTCGAATTTAAAATTGACTCTTAACAGATTTGAAGCTGTAGCCTTTCATGCCATATGAAAATGAATTCTCATTTGGTTAACTGTATAAATGTATTCTTAATCAATGGTCTGGGTCTCATCTCGTGCGCTTTGTTTTCAACGCGCAGCCACATAAACACTTCTGAGGTAAATAAAGTAAAATAAAAAATGACAGAGCATCAGCTGCTTTTCAACATTTTACTTTTCATGCCTATTCATACAATAAAATATGCAAATGTAACACTCATCGCTAGGGTGACCACCTGCTAATAAGCCCAAGGGGGGACAAGGGGTATGTTTCTGAGGGACAATGTGGGACACTGCCTGGCGAGGCGGTGACCCCACCTCACGGGCAGACTCACTGATAATGGTTTACTCATTTCTAGCACATACCACCTTACATGATATATTAATAATGCCCTATTCCCCTAAACATGTGTAATTGNATTTTACCTCTCTACTTCCTGTGAAGTGATGTATCGATGTTCCCTTATCCCCTATGCTGTTCGCAGTGCCCTTCAAACTGAACATGTTCGCTCCCTTCGGAATGGAATCTCACTTAAGATGGCGAAATACCCTGTGAAGTCCACTTTGCAGTCCACTTACGGTCGAATGGAACGCACCTCAAAAGTGGTACGAGGCAGCGGGGTGTTACAAAGCTCGCGCCGCGCTGACATGTCATCTGCGCGGATCAATGGACCGAGCCGCGCGACCGACTCGTCAGCGCCACCTAATTGGCAGCGCGGCGCGAGCTAATCTCACCAGCGCAGCGCGGACGTGTTTTCTAGCGCCACCCAATGGCCAGCGCGGCGCGGTCCAGTTTAAACAGCGCAGCGCAGACCATACATACACTCAAATGTACTATAAAGACACCCCTCATTCCTTACAAACATTGGTTCTCTGCTGAAGTTTAGGAAGACAAAAGAAATCAGGATGAAACTCATACATTTATTTTGTTTATTATCTTTAATAGTGTTACAAGTAAACAGTAGTGTTGTGCGTCGATACTTTGAAGATCTGCACATATGTATAGAGGCTACGGAAAGAGCTGTACAAAGCAGAAACTTCAATGACTTTCAATATCGTAGTCGTCTTGTGGCACATCTCAAATAAATGACGGTTCTGCTGAATCCATCGATGCAGCGATGAAGAACAAATCTCCATGCAATCAGTTTGTGGTTAGAGTCAATATGCCTTTAAAAGAAATAAGAGGTTTAATTTGACAATTGAAGAAATTGAAGCATAGGTACCATGTACAGATAGCTCTTTAAGGTAATAATTGCAGGTTACCTCTTTTTACACTGAATAAAAAACATGATTTTATAACCAAGTTCTGGCTGCCTAAAATTGAGACTCTTTTATTCACATGTTGTTGGCATAGTAATGATGTGTTAATTATTTCACCTCCTATAACTTAATACTTACATAAATGTAAACAACATTATTTGTCAGGCAACTTTTATTAACAACCAATTATTTATTGGCTGTCAATAATAAAAGTTGCCTGACATATGTTGTTTATAAGTTAAATTGAGAAAAGTACTGGTACACACCGCAATATAAACAATTTAAAAATATATATATTCTTGTTACTGATTTGTTAGTGTCCCAAAATTGCATTGTCGAGCTTACATACCATAAATGATTTGATCCTCTCACATTGTACACTCTTCTTCTAATGAGCCGTCTTCTGCGAATTAAAGTTCCTGCTGGGTCCATAAGACGGATCCTCTCTCTAACCCGATGCCTTTGGACTCTAAACCCCCTTGCTCTAATGCCTCCTTGAGATTAAACAAAGAAAATTAACACAAAAATAAAATACAGTTCTGAAATATAATTTTCTAAAAATGTTATTGAAAACAGATTATTTAAAATATTATAAGTACATAATGTGCTGCCTACCTTGTACTAGTCTTTCACCAACATTAGAAGTATGGGCGGTGATGTCTCGAATAATGTCATCCAACTGACTATTTGGAATGGCGTCATAATTGTTGAGTAGTCCAAAGACAGCTCGTCATCGAGAAAGAGTGGACATACCAATGCCAAGGACATTTGCTATGGAAACCCAGGACATACCAGTTGTCCTCAACTGTAAAAGTTGTTCAGCTGTGATGTGATATCTGGAAGTTAGAATTAAAAATGTTTTATGGGTTAACTTTTATTAAGACGAGAAGATTTTTTTTCTCTCTCTGATGAACAGTGGACACAGAAGATATTTCATAGAAGAATGTTGGTTACTAAAAATTTGATGGGTCTTATTGACTTCCATAGCTTTAAAAAAAAAAAAAAAACCTATGGAAGTCAAAGGGACCCATCAACTGACAGATTCCCCTGTGCCACTGTACAGCAGATTATGATTTGCATGAGCCTAAAGAAAAAGCCTTGAAAAATTAATAATTGCAAAATTGCAACATCGAACTTAAAATTAACATTACCTTGGCCGTCCCCTGGTCTGTAAAATTGGTAGTGAATATGGGGCATTCACAGGAGGGTTGAAAATATGGTCCACCAGAAGACATACATCTTTTATAGCCTCTTGAAGTTCATTGATTGTGGTGATGAGGTCAAGGTTGTTCTAAAACATATATATATATATATATATATAAAATGGGTTTATAATACANTATATATATATATTATATATATATATAATGGGTTTATAGTACATTGTGTATGTATACGAGTACAATGGATTAATAAACATACTAAATTATGTTTTTATTTTTGTTTTTTTTTGTTTTTTGATGCAGAAAGTTTCCTGTAATGGGTAGGTTTAGGGGTAGTGTAGGGGGATAGAATATACAGTTAGTACAGTATAAAACCAATAAGTCTATGTGCGTGTATGAATTCAGGTTGATTGGGAGACTTTTTCCAATTCATCTCAATGGCAAAAAAATGTCAACAAATGCAGATGATCATTTTAATTATGGAATTCAGATATAAAAACCTTAAAGTCTACAAATTTATAAAGTAATAAATTACCTGAACATGTAAACTGTCCGATATAATTACCAGGAGGTTGGCGTGCTCCTCAAGACGACTACGATATTGAAAGTCATTGAAGTTTCTGCTTTGTACAGCTCTTTCCGTAGCCTCTATACATATGTGCAGATCTTCAAAGTATCGACGCACAACACTACTGTTTACTTGTAACACTATTAAAGTGTAATAACTTGAGAGAGACAGATCTGGTCAAGATGAGGAAGTTTTACTCACGAGGAACCAGTAGCCAACAATACACACACATGTCACAGGATCACAGGTGGATTCAATCTACAACTTACATCTTCTTTGCTGTATTTAAACCAAGTCAAACGGCAATAGATTGCCCCCTACAGGTCAATAAACAATAGCTCGGTCAATAAACAATAGCTCAGTCTATAACATTTCCTTTCCCCCCAAGTTCACAATATACAATATTTCCTCATAAATCACAATACAATAAACTTCATTCAACAATCATGTTACAATATAATTCGCTACTTTTTCTCTTTTTTTTTTAAACAATCTTTTCTTTTTCTTTTTTTTTCTCTTTTTTTTTTTTAAACAATCTTTTTCCTTTTTTTTCACTTTTTTTCACAATTTTTTTTTTTTTTTTTTTTTTTACTTCAGTTCATAATCTTTTAAATGACCAGGCAATTTCCTGGTTCTCTGTGACCGTCTCACAACAGGTCTGATTTTGTCAGTGATTCAGTGGTTATCTCACCAGGTTGAGCAGAATCCTCAGTTAATTCAAGGGGATTAGTCTCACTCAAAATGTCCTCAGTCTCTGGTTCATCAGTCTCTTTAGCCACTACAGGAGCTGAGTTACCAGAGAAGTCCAAATCAGGATATTTACAGTCCATAACCTCCTCTGAAAGGTTCACGAGCAATTTCTGTCGGGCATGAATTTGATCCACATGTCTTCTGACCACTCTCCCATCACCCAGCATCACTTTATAAGAAAGTGGTCCAGTCACAGTCTCAATATGCCCCGGAATCCATTTCGGTCCATAAGTAAAATTCCGAACAAGTACTGGATCTCCAACACCAAAGCTACGTTCATGGGCCTTTTTGTCATGATGGACTTTTTGCTTTTGTTGTTGTTCCTGAATCTTCCCAGTTAGATCAGGATGTATAAAGTCCAAAGAACATCGCAATTTCCGTCCATGCAATAGTTCAGCTGGAGAAAGTCCTGTGGTGGTCTGAGGAGTAATCCTGTAACTGAATAACACTCGAGCCAATTTAGTTGCAATTGTTCCTTCAACACATTTTTTTAACATGCCTTTAACAATTTGTACTGCCCGTTCTACTAACCCATTACTGGAAGCATGATAGGGTGCAGAAGTAACATGTCGTACTCCATTTTTTTTCAGGAACTCTTTGAATTCAACACTCACAAAACAAGTAGCATTATCTGATACAATCAGTTCAGGTAGTCCATGGTTACTGAAGCTAGTACGCAAACATTCAATGGTTGCAGCAGATGTAGCTGAGTTCACAGGAAACACATCCATCCATTTTGAATGTGCATCAATCAAGACCAAGAACATTTTTCCCATGAAGGGTCCTGCATAATCCACATGCAATCTTTGCCATGGTTTTTCTGGCCAATTCCAAGGATGCAGTGGAGCTACAGCAGGAACGTTTCTATGTTCTTGACAGATACGACAGGTTTTAACTAACCTTTCCACATCCTGGTCCAATTTGGGCCACCACACGTAACTTCGGGCTAACGCTTTCATTCTAGACACTCCGGGGTGACACTGATGCAGCTGGTTCAGGACTTCTGATCTACCCACACTGGGAATGATTACACGAGCCCCCCAAAGCACACAACCATCCTGTACACTTAATTCATTTTTTCTTGATGTGAATGGGTCAAACTCTGCTCCTATTAATTCCTGCAGGAATCCTCTTTGTACCATTTCTCTCACTCTGGATAATACCGGATCTTTTTGTGTCCAACTTCTCACCTGTTCTGCTGTAATCAAGGTTATGTCTGCATTCTCCACCATTAGTACTCTTTCCTCCGGTTCAGGGACAGATTCTGTTGGCAAGGGTAATCGACTTAGAGCATCTGCATTTGCATGATCCTTGCCAGGTTTGTAGATTATGTTGTATTCATATGCTCTTAATGTCACAGCCCATCTCTGGATCCTAGGAGATGACATTTGGGGAACAGATTTTAACTCGTTAAACAAAGACAACAAGGGTTTATGATCTGTAACGATGGTAAACTTCCGACCATACAGATACTTATGGAAGCGTTGTAAGCCGAACATTACAGCCAATCCTTCCTTGTCCAACTGCGAATAATTCCGCTCAGCTTGATTCAATGTCCGTGACATAAATCCAATGGGTCTTTCACTACCATCTGGCATCTTATGCGAAAGAACTGCACCTAAGCCATAAGGAGAAGCATCACATGATAAAATCACATCCTTCTGGGGGTCATAATGGACCAGAACTTGTACTGATTGGATCATTTTTTTAGACTGAACAAAGGCAGCTTCTTGTTCTCCACCCCAGTGCCATTTTGCATCTTTTCGCAGCATCTTGTGCACTGGGGCTAAAACAGTAGACAAGTTGGGCAAAAATTTGTTATAGTAATTTAACAGTCCCAAATAGGCCTTCAACTCAGTCACGGTCTTTGGCGAGGGAGCATTTTGAATAGCAGTCACTTTTTCTGGTACTGGGTGTAGGCCAGTCTCATCTACTTTATGACCCAAGAACATTACCTCTTTTTCCATGAAGGTACATTTACTCCGTTTCAAACGCAGTCCTGCTTCCTGCAACCTTTCCAATACCCTGGCCAGCGTTTGGAGATGCTCGTCATCATTGCGACCGGTCACCAAGATGTCATCCAGGAAAACTGCCACATAAGGAAGACCTTGCAGTACTCCCTCAATGGTCCTTTGGAAGATAGCAGGACTAGAAGAAACTCCAAAGGGTAAAACACGGTAAGTAAACAGCCCCTTATGGGTATTCACTGTGACATATTTCTTGGACTCTGCATCTAATGCAATCTGATGGTAAGCGTGACTCATATCCAGTTTGGTGAACTTCTGCCCTCCTGACAATGTTGCAAACAGATCATCCAATCGAGGGATAGGGTATTGTTCCAACTTTGAAACTCGATTTACTGTTAGCTTGTAATCACCACACAGTCGTACTGTATTATCAGGCTTTAAAACTGGCACTACAGGTGCAGCCCATTCAGAATGTTTAACAGGTTCTATGATGTTTTCTCTTAACAGGCGTTCTATTTCAACTTCTACCTTCGCTTTCATTGCATAAGGAACCGGTCTGGCTTTGAAAAATCTGGGGATGGCTTCTTTGTCCACATAAATCTTTGCTGGTGGACCTTTCAATTCACCCAACTCCTCTTTGAACAATTCTGTATGTTTACTAAGTACGTCAGGCAAGGTTAAATTTTCAACCCCTTGAATCTTGTTAATGTTATCTATAACATAAAGATAATAAACAAAAGAAATTTATGAGTTTCATCCTGATTTCCTTTGTCTTCCTAAACTTCAGCAGAGAACCAATGTTTGTAAGGAATGAGGGGTTTCTTTATAGTACATTTGAGTGTTGTGGTGTTCTGGAGTAAGCCACAAGAGGGAGCTCTTGGGTGAGAGCGAGGAGGACGAAAGAGAGAAGTGAAGTAGCGGTGTATGAGACGTGAGTGTATAATAAAAGATACTGAGTTCCAGTCACTGAGCTTGATAAGATTTATTTCGAGGCACTCAACATATTGGCGATGAGGATGGCTTTTAGTTAGTTCCTGCAAACACCGGGAGAACCGCCGATTCCATTCAAAGCATGGATTAAAACATTCGATAATTTCTTGCTGGCCCTGGGAGAGGAGCTATCTACTGCTAGGAAGCGTGCTCTTCTGATACATTGCCTCGGAGCCGAGGGGCAAAGACTGTTCTACACCCTGAATGTGAGTCAACAGGGAGATGATACGTACGCTTCTGCGTTGAGTGCAATCCAGGACTTTTTTGTCCCTAAAGTTAATGTGGTTGCTGAACGTTACCGCTTCCGCCAACGAAGCCAACGCGCGGGCGAGACCGCAGACCAATATGTCGCTGCTCTGCGTGAACTCGCTGCCACCTGCGAATTTGGCGCTATAGAGGACGAGATGATCCGCGACCAGTTGGTTGAAAAGACTAATTCAGCTCGCATCAGAGAACGGCTGCTACTGGAAGTACCACTCGACCTTAAGAAAGCTGCAACTGTCGCGCGGCAAATAGAAACTGCAACAGCGGAGGCCAAAGCAATGATAACGTCATCGGACAACTCAGTACAAGCAGTTCAACAACACAACAGGCCCCGACGGAGCAAAAGTAAAGTCAGCACGATGCGCGGACCTCACAAATCCAACCGTTCACTTACCTGCTACCGCTGTGGATCCGAGCAGCATGCAGCTAATTTTCCTGGATGCCCTGCTAAGGATGCAGTGTGCAGAAACTGTAACAAAAAAGGACATTATGCTAAGGCATGTCGTGGAAGCAAACGGGTGAGTGAAATTACAGTGCCTGAAGTGATCGTGTTAAATATTGAACATTCTGCTCGTGACTGTGGCAAAATAATGTGTACAGTGCAAATAAGTGTAAGCACAGGACAAAAACAGGACGTTGAGTTAATGGTAGATACTGGATCAGCTGTGTCCATATTACCAATATCCATTTACACTGCATTGTTCAATCAAGCACCCCTGTCATCACCAAAACTCAGTCTAGTTAGTTTTGGGGGCGATGCAATTGAAGTGAAAGGGTGCCTGCCGGCCAGCATTTCATATGGTGACCATCATACTACTGCAGACCTGTACATTGTACAAAAGGGATCAGCTGTGCTGGGCAGAGACCTATTTACTGGACTGTGTTTACAATTATGTGATGGCCAGATCAGTACCGCCCATTGTACGAATCTTGTCTCATCTGTAGTTGCAAGCTCTGAAAACAGACTTGGATGTGCAAGAGGATTTGTTCATCATGTCAAGATCCGGCCTGAGGTTCAGCCCATTCAACAAAAATTCAGGCGACCTTTCTCAGTCCGCGATGAGGTGTCCAAAGAATTACAGAAGCTTGTACAACAGGATGTAATCGAGCCTGTGGATGCGTCTGAGTGGGTCTCCCCGATAGTGGTCACCAGAAAAAAAGACGGGGGGATTCGGCTCTGTGTCGACTTACGTGAGCCTAATAAAGCTATCGTAGTGGACAGTTTTCCTCTTCCGCATATGGAGGAGATGTTCGCAAACCTGTGTGGAGCTAGAATGTTTTCCACATTAGACCTCCAAAGTGCTTACCATCAGGTTGTGTTGCATGAGGACAGCCGAAACATTACTGCGTTTATTACGCAGGATGGGTTATTTCGTTTTAAAAGAGTTCCGTATGGACTGGCCTCAGCTCCAAGCTGCTTCCAGAGGATGATGTCTGAAATCCTTAAAGGTCAGTCTGGAGTTCATTGCTACTTAGACGACATCATGGTCGCAGGAGCAACACTCGAGGAACATGATGAAAACCTGCAATCCGTGCTGCAGCGAATCGACAAGGCAGGACTGAAACTGAACACAGCAAAGTGTCACTTCAGACAGCCAGAACTGTCATTTCTGGGCCACACGCTGTCTGGGAAGGGATTGCGGCCTGATGCTTCGCATGTCTCTGCAGTGGCAGACGCCCCGCCCCCGGCTGACGAGGTTAGTCTTCGTTCATTTCTGGGGCTTACGTCATGGTATTCTAAGTTCATACCAAACTATGCTACCGTGGTGGAGCCAATGCGCATGCTTTTACGGGGCTCTGTTCCATTCATGTGGTCACCTGAGGCTCAGGAGAGTTTTGAGACTGTAAAGAAACTGATTGTGAATAGTGCTGCCCTCACACTTTTCAACCCAGAACTAACCACTATTGTGACCACAGACGCCTCAGACTATGGAATTGGAGGTGTTCTTACCCAGCTGCATGCAGACAACACAGAGAAAACAGTGGCATTTGCCTCACGCACACTTACAGCAGCAGAAAGGAAGTACTCCACAGTAGAAAAAGAAGCACTAGCATATGTTTGGGTCTCAGAGAGATGGAGGACCTACCTGTGGGGATGACACTTCATACTGCGGACAGATCACAGCCCACTGACCACTCTTCTGACATCTAAGGGTCAAGGCAGAGCCGGTATGCGCATAGCCAGATGGTCAGCTAGGCTGATGGCATTCACGTATGACATTCAGTATAAGCCAGGGCGTGAGAATGTAACTGCAGACTGTTTATCTCGCTTACCACTGCCTAGTACTGAACCTAGTCTGGAACATGATGTTGAAGTGGTAGCACTCACTTCTACGCTCACTGCAATAACCAGCTCTGAGTTCAAAGCAGCATGCGATTCTTGTCCTATTCAAGCCGAGCTACGCAGACTACTCGCTTCAAAATGGCCAAAGTGTGCAAAAGCACTGGATCGTGCTTTACAGCCATATTTTCAAGTGCGCCACGAACTTTCACTCCAGGATAGTTGTGTGGTGCGTGGGACCAGCCGCCTCCTAGTTCCAGAATGTCTCCAGCCCAAGTTCATTGCGCTTGCACACGACACGCATCAGGGCATCATGAGGACGAAAAGGAGGCTGAGAGAACTCTACTGGTGGCCTGGCATGGACGCAGAAGTGGAAACAGCAGTCAAATCTTGTGTCACGTGTCAGTTACATGACAAATCGGCTGTCACACACATAACACCACTCCAACCTGTGCCATATCCTACTGACGCCTGGGAAAAAGTGGCCATAGACATCATGGGTCCTTTTGATGCAGCACCCGTGGACTGTCGCTATGTAGTCACTCTGGTGGACTATTACAGTAAGTGGCCTGAAATAGCATTTGTCTCACATCCTACCACCCTACTGTGTTTAGTAGAGAGGGGAATCCGAAAGAGCTGATTTCTGACAATGGAGTACAATTCACTTCATACGACTTCAAGCTGTTCTTGCACAACAGAGGAATCGTACACAGGACATCATCTGTGTACTACCCAAGAGCAAACGGGGAAGTCGAACGTTTTAATCACAGCTTAAAGGATAGCTTACAGACTGCATCACTGGAAGGAAGAGGGTGGAAGGAGTTTACTAAAGACTTTCTGCAGGCATACCGTTCAACGCCGCATGCCTCAACACACTGCACACCAGCTGAGCTCTTGCATGGTAGACCCATGTTAACCAAACGTAACGTTTCGGGTCTTCACTTACCACCTGCAGGTAAAACGCTCTCCCCTCAACAGCTTGCGTCACATGTAAGAGAGAAACAAGCAAAAAGCAAACAGTTCAGTGACAGAAAACGCAGCGCAAAGCATGTCTCATTTCAGTGTGGATCCTATGTTCGTGTTAGGAGACCAGGAATTGTGCCAAAGACCCAGTCTAAATTTGGGAAACCCCTAAAGGTTGTGGGTAAGAAAGGACTGTACACATATAAACTGTCAGATGGACGATGCTGGAATGCATCTCACCTGGCACCTGCACTCGTTCCAAGCGGAACAGAGGAGTCCAGTGATTTGCCGTTGTTTGACTCTGGGAACGCTGAATCAGCAGGGGGTGAACAACCTGCTGCAGTTGCACGGCCTGTTCGGAGTAGGCATGCGCCTGCATGGACCCGAGATTATATGATGTAAAATGTGATCCAACGCATTAATAGTACATAATTTGTGTCTCTGCAGTTTAAGGAAAATAACATAACTATTCAGTAAATATTCTGCGAGTATTGTCTGTGCGGGTTATATTGAGGGTTTAGTAATTGCATTATTAACATTAACATTTGTTCAACGAGGTTTTGTTTCCAAATCGTTCTGTTGGGAGTACGAAAATTTTAAAAATGTTCCCTTTACTGATATGGTATGTTTGTTCTTAAGAGAGAGGGATATGTGGTGTTCTGGAGTAAGCCACAAGAGGGAGCTCTTGGGTGAGAGCGAGGAGGACGAAAGAGAGAAGTGAAGTAGCGGTGTATGAGACGTGAGTGTATAATAAAAGATACTGAGTTCCAGTCACTGAGCTTGATAAGATTTATTTCGAGGCACTCAACAAGTGTATGTATGGTCTGCGCTGCGCTGGTGAGATTAGCTCGCGCCGCGCTGCCCATTGGGTGGCGCTAGGAAGCACGTCCGCGCTGCGCTGACGAGTCGTCGCGCGGCTCGGTCCATTGATCCGCGCAGATGACATGTCAGCGCGGCTCGAGCTTTGTAACACCCCGCTGCCTCGTACCACTTTTGGTGTGTTTGGCTTCCCATACTTACGCGCTGCTCCTGCTGCCTGTGTGAATGCATCCGTTGGTTAACATGGGCGCCGAAAAAAATACGTGCTGCTTACGCGCCGCTTACGCTTGCAGTGTGAAACAGCCCAGATAGCAAGCACTTTTGGGCCGATTCCGGCAGAAAAGCGGCACTGTCGGCTCACTGTCGACGTCGATGAAAAGATAATGGGCCATAACTCTGCCGACTGTACACAACGCATCTGGCTGACAGACAGCGTTTTCTTTATGGGCCGGTCTCGGCTGAAATAGTTGTACTCGCGGCAGGTCCCTATGCCTCGGTATAGATCTATCGGCCCGAGTTCGTTTCGTTATAGACGGGCCCCCAAATAACAAGCACTTTTGGGCCGATTCAGGTTTAAATGCGCCAACATCGACTCATTGTCAGAATCAGTGAAAAGGTAATGGGCCAGAGCCGTGTGGACTGTACGGCTGACAGACGGGTTTTTCTGAATGGGCCGATCACGACTGAAAGCGCGTTATCTGTTTTCGGCCCGAGTACGTTTGTCACAGGCGGGCCACTGCTGGCATTAAGGACTTCAGCCGCCTGAAAATGAGTTTTGGCGGTTAAATCCTGAAGAGAATCCTGCAGTCCACATTTCATGTT
>RJVU01008827.1:802973-844503 GCA_003731715.1 Anabarilius grahami | reverse complement strand
GTGCACAGTTCTGAAAAGCTATATACATTAAAAAAGAAAGATAAATATGGTTTGTATATTGTGTGATTTTGATTGTATCAAAAGTATTAAGTATTAAATATTAAGTATTAAATATTGAACAGTAATGAAATTGCACAGAATATCAGTGTTATCAAAAGTATTAAATGTTAAATATTGCACAGTAGGTGGTAGTGTTGTCAAAAGTACCGGTACTTCGGTACCAAGTCGGTACTGAAATTTTGAAAATGTGACGATACCCGCATTTCTGTTGTACCGGTAGTACCGAGAATCCGGGTATACTCGGTACCCACTGGGCTGTGGGAGTATTTACGTGAATATGACACGAGTGAAGCACAAAGCTTTGTTTACAGAAGAAATAATAGGTTAGCAATTAAATTTGACATCGCAGCCATGGAAACATTTTGGTTCATGCCGAATGAGAGGTACATGAGTCCATGCATTTAAGCTTTGTATTCTGTTTTGCGAATCGCGATCTGGTCACCCGATTAGCAGAGAATTTAACAAAATTCCATTAGTTATTCCACTAAACATGGAATCTGTTTTTTTCCCCAAATCCTCACTCACGGAGGGGATTATAAACGTTTCTTCCTTTCGTTCGCTTTTAGGCCTATGTTCACATTCTTTACTGTGGTAAAGTAGAAAAAAACCGTAGAACACAAACCTTTTTGCTTGCACGTCAATTTCTATTTAACACAGTTTTGCTTGTTATTAGACTTTATAAGGCGCGTCAAGTTTATTTGTATAGCGCGTTTCACACACGCTGGTGATTTTTACTTTCCCTTTTAGTCTGGCAGCACAAAATCAAACATAGCCTGAATGTCTTGCCCCTGTGGAGGATAAAACTCGCTCTTCAGACCTTTTACAACAAGTTTCAGTAACATCAGGAGATAACATGAAGATATTATTAAAGAGAAATGGTCTCTTTCCTGCTCGTGTCCCACATCCCTCTCAAGTGCAGAACAGTAGGCTATATCAAAGACTATAATAACGGGACTTTGGCTATACGACGCATCTTATTATTTAGGTTACCATTATTTACCGATGTTTATTTAATAGTTTTACTGGCTAGTGTGTTGTTTCACTGATTAAATAGCTAAAATAAACACGCACGTCTGTTACCCCTGTTGAAAAAACGAGCATATGCTGGTAAGGTAGGTTTTGAAGCTGGTATGAGCTGGTTTATGCTGGTCCAGGACCATCTTAGGACCAGCATAGGACCAGCAAACCAGCATACCAGCTTCGAAATCTACCTTACCAGCATATGCTCGTTTTGAGCATTTAATTATTTATTTTTTTTATATTTCAAAATTTATTTCATTGAGGTAGCCTATATATACACACACAAACATACACACACTCCAAATCATATTTAATGTTTTTAAAATAGGCTATATAAAATAGTAAAATAGTTTCAACAGATTTTGCTGTGGTACCGAAATTGGTACAGAGAACCGTAAAATTTTCATAGTATCGGTACCGACTACTGGAATTTTGGTACCGTGACAACACTAGTAGGTGGGTAGAAGAAAGTCCGGAGATTGGGGGGGTAAGTGTGGAGTCAGTGCCTGTGTGAGTTCAAATTGGTTATGGCTTTTGGGAACAGGCCAGCAGATTTAACCATTAAGGTCACTCACTGACTGTTAACTTGAAAGGCATATTAATGAACTAAGTACCCTTTGCCAAAAATCACTCTCCAGAAAATTCTCATTCACGGTTCCATGCTGGTGGAATGATCTCCCCACCGTCATCCGGAATGCAGAATCCCTGACAACATTGAAAAAACAACCGAAAATTCATTTATTTCGTGAGCACTTAACCTTAAAAAAAAAACATACAGTATGAATAGGTTCATCAAAGTAAAGAACACAGCTAGATTGTGTATTTTACTAAATCCTGGATCCTAGATGTCCCACCTTCCTCCTCATAGAACTAATCCTGTTATGTATTTGCAATGTATTGAAATGCATTGATTTTCAGTGTAAACCTATTCATTTGGGGTGGTAAATATGAAAGATGGATGGAAAAAATCTATACATCTACAGGGCTCAACATTAATGGTTGCCCTTGGCTACCAAATTCATACAAGTGGCAACCAGATTTTGACTTTTAACCACTTATAAAATTTAATGTTGAGTCCTGATCTGTTAATAATTCTAACATCAAATTCAAGCCAGAGATTATTTTTCATACACAGTAAATTTGACAAAATAGAAAATTCACTTTTGAGGATGACTCAGTAATTTTGCTTTTGCTGGTCGTAAGTGCATTCAAATTCTGTCAATCTGATCAGAGGAACATAGTATAATATTAATAATAATGGGCAGTTTTTTGTCAATGTTTAGTCTTAAAACAAATTTCAAGTCTTGCCTCAAACTGAATTTACACTCAGGTTTTTTGATAACATATTATTTTTATCCTTTACAAATAAATGTCTTTGCAGCTTGAGAAGCTACATGCAATGGGCCACTCCTCCTTCAGAAGGAAGGCAATGGCAAGAAACCTAAAATAACTTCCCTCACCCCAAGATGCGAGCTGGACCCGCTGGCTACACAACACCTCAGCAAAATAACAGCATTATGAGTTGGTTTGTGCAGGTGAGATGTACAGTATACAGTTGATTGTCAATCCTTCCCTATTTTTTCAGCACTTATCAAATATTTATAGTTTATACAACAAATGACAACCTTATTACATTTCAACGTTGTGGAATGTTGGTTACATGGACGAGACAATCGTGGCAAACAAGACACTGTCCACTGAAGCTAGAACTACTTTTTGTTGAAGTCGAACAAAAGTTGAGTCGAAAAATAAATAAATAAACAATACTCTGGTGTTTTAAGGTTATAATTCCAGCCATGTTCAATACATAGCCCTGTTAATATAGGTTACCAAGTGTAGTCTGAAAATTTGGTAAAACATAACTGGGTTTTCTTTAGATGCCAGTTCGATATTTGGTGTATGTTGTACCAAGTTTCCCTGTTTTCCCCATTGTTTCGCCTTTAGCTAATCACGCCTTAACCAACATCATGTAAACTTGCATCCAGTGTGAAAAATAGCCTATAGCCCATTTTTTGCCTGTGTTTCAGAAATATGTAAATGCATACAAGCTAAGAAATATAGTCTTAAAATTCTTGTGTGCGGGAATGTCAAATAATCTGCCTTTTTGAATTTTTATAATACATTATAGTTCAGCCTCATTCCTACTTTTTTTTCTAATCAAATTTGAACAGGTTGGAAGGCGAGTGAGGACACTGTCCTTACCCTGACCCTCACCCCCTGTGAAGAGCAGGGCACCTCAGGGGAGGCGGGGCTGGAAGGCCCCGCTGTGGAGATGGCAGGCCTTGTGGCGAAGGCGGGGCTGGAAAGCCCCGGTGTAGAGGTTGAAGGCCTCGTGGAGGAGGCGGGGCTGGAAGGCCCCGCTGTGGAGATGGCAGGCCTTGTGGCGAAGGCGGGGCTGGAAAGCGCCGGTGTAGAGGCTGAAGGCCTCGTGGAGGAGGCGGGGCTGGAAGGCCCCGGTGTAGAGGCTGAAGGCCTCGTGGAGAAGGCGGGGCTGGAAGGCCTCGTGGAGGAGGCAGGGCTGGTAGGCCCCGGTGTAGAGGCTGAAGGCCTCGTGGAGAAGGCGGGGCTGGAAGGCCCCGCTGTGGAGAATGAAGGCCTTGTGGAGGAGGCGGAGCTGGAAGGCCCCGCTGTGGAGACGGCAGGCCTTTTGGAGAAGGTGGGGCTGAAAAGCCCTGATGTGGAGGCTGAAGGCCTCGTGGAGGAGGCGGGTGAAATACAGCTACCTAAAAAAGGCAGTGGTGTAATGTAACGAAGTAATAATACTTCGTTACAGTACTTAAGTATTTTTTGAGAGAATCTGTACTTTACTTGAGTTTTTATATTTCTGTCAACTTTTACTTTTACTCCACTACATTTCCTAAATAAAATGTATACTTTTACTCCGATACATTTTCCCAAAGCATTTTCGTTACTTACTACAAAATAAAGTAGGAAGAACACACTGCCAAGCAAGCATGTGCAAACAAGTGCTCGCACAACCATGGTTGATTTCATTTTCCGGGTTGCGTCCGTTGCTGGAGCGGCTGAGAAGAGTGCGCTGTCATTATACAGTACGAGAGCGACCTCTAGAGGCGAAATAAAAACTATCACTGATGCCTAGGAGAGTTAGTTTTGACATGTGACGTGAGGCTGCGCGCTGCACAGAGTGGGACACTTAAAAAAAACGGATTTAAAACGGACAACATAACGGTATGTTATACAGTGTACACTACAGTGCATGTTTTCATATCATTATAAAGTAATTAGTTTGTTGAGTAGATGCTGCATTAGTGGAGAACAGTAGTATGTTTGCCGTCGAGGCTGAGAGGATGCTAACATTAGTTGTACCTCAAGCGGTTAAAACAATGTGACAAAAACCACCAACTGTTTAATGTCAGGATTGTTTCCATTCATTTGCATCAGTTTATATCCATTTGTTCGCTGTTATGCATTCGTTATCCAGCGAAGTTGCATATTTAAACTGTATGCAGCGACAGAAACATTTATCAGAAATGCATTCGATATTTTTTTTATCGGCACTGTAACACATATTTTGATTAGATAATCAAGTATTCTAAAATAGAGGCAAATCATGTGTGAAAGTATACATATAATAGACTTAGGCTATGCCTTTGTGTGTAAAGGTGATTTTTAAGCATGACTGGATTTATATGAAATGGTAACACTACAGTAAGAGTCCATTTGTATAAATAAGGTTTATAAAAGTATTGTTCATTTTTAATTTCAACATTTACATTTTAACATTTTAAAGTTGTCACTTACATTAGTTATAATGCACTATGAATTAACATGAACGATCAATGTATAATTAATATATTAGTATTTTTATATTTAAAAATTACAATGAACATTTAGACATTTTTTTATTTTAAAGAAACAAAATGTAAGAAAGAGTTAAAACAACATAATCATGCTGCTCAAACTGTGTATAGAACAATTAATTCATATTTTTTGCTCCTTTTGTATTTTACATTTACTTGTACTTTTACTTTCAATACTTAAGTACATTTAATATTAAAAAATACTTTTCGTACTTAAGTACAAAAAATATCACATACTTTACAACTTTTACTCAAGTAACATTCTAAACAGCGACTTTAACTTCTACCAAAGTCATTTTCTGGTAAGATAACTATACTTTTACTCAAGTATGGTTTTCGAGTACTTTATACACCACTGAAAAAGGTAACTCTTACAGCTAACTTTTAAAACTCTTAAAGCAACATTCCGCCATGTTTTGGTTAATATGCTCACTTGCTGTCCACCAGAGAGTTAGATTAGGTAGGGACATATAATTTTTTGTATTTGCATGCAACATCCCAGTTCGACATATCCCCCTATTAGCCTAATTCAGTTGAAGTCGGAGGGGCCGACTAGCATGTAAGCTGAAGGCTAGTTGTCTCCAACTGAAATCATTAGCTTAGCTTGGCCCAAGTACTCCTGTGATTTGGCCAAGCTTAGCTAATGGTGTCAGTTGTTACAATGAAGGTTATTGCACACATAAGAAAGAGTATGATATCTTTTTCAGCAATTTTGCTTGGCAACTTCTCAACCGATTGATTTAGTTCTGATTGGATGTTCATGATCATTTTTTGTGGTATGACATAGGTTACACATGAGGGTTTGTGTGCGTATTGTTCTGTGTGTGTGTGTGTGCGTGTGTGTGTGTGNGTGTGTGTGTGTGTGTGTGTGTGTGTGTGTGTGTGTGTGTGTGAGCAAGTGAGTGTGTGAATGTGTGCCTGTTTTAATGAACGTATAAAAAGATATAACTAGATAGTCCTTAATTGTTTGCCACTCCATACTTAGTTTGACATCTGACTTCTTCAAAACCACAGGGTCAACAGGGAAGAGAAAGCGGAAGCCAGGCATGTTTTGCATTTGTCAGTTTTTTTAATGATATAGATATTTGTAATAAATGCTATGATGAGCAAGACCGTTTTTGAATTGTTTGCCTTTTTTGAGTGGATATATGTCTGTTTTTTCTATCCCACAGAGGCAGAAATGGATAAAAGCAAAAAAAAACAAAAAAGTAAGTTTAAATGACTTAATACATTTGCATTCAGACTTGATATTTGATCACTTTGATGTGAATGCTTGACCTGGATATGTTAATGATGTTGTTGTGTTCCTAATCTGAGTTTTGATGCCTTCAGATTGCTCCTACCACACAGGCCTAGGTGTTTATCC
The DNA here is from genome assembly GCA_003731715.1 of Anabarilius grahami. Taxonomy (NCBI): domain Eukaryota; kingdom Metazoa; phylum Chordata; class Actinopteri; order Cypriniformes; family Xenocyprididae; genus Anabarilius; species Anabarilius grahami. The sequence continues at coordinate 838,236 of RJVU01008827.1, read as the reverse complement.
AATTAGGAGGGCTCTGAAAGAAAGAGTGAGAAAGGTAAGACATGCATAACAGAACACCATACAAGTCAAGATGTTAAGTTAAAATACCTGTCAATCACAGAAGTAAAGCTGGGAAATAGTCAAATAATGTAAATATTGTTTACAGTATATACTACAGTCTCTTGACTAAAATACTTTAAATATCATGGTAAAACATGAAACAGGACACATGGCGGCTGTTACCAAAGCCTGATGCAAAAAATATGTAAGCATGTATTGTTGTTCCTGTCATAGGGCCAAACAGAATTGCTGATTGACTGGGAGCCTTGTGCAGCATGGTATGTGTTCTACTAAATGACAAATACAGAAATAAGATTGCTCTGACTCTATTTCACTCTCACTCTCACACACGTTTTGAAGTCAATCGCTTTTACCTAGACCTGTTTTGAAGAATGTGCAAATGTGTTTGAAGTTAACATTCCCAATCGAATAATTGAAATATCACATGTAACGTAATTGTCTCCCTTCTGTTTTCAGTGGGAAACAGTGGACTCCAACTTGGGAGCCCAAGGAGTCATTTGTTTAAGTTAATTAATTTTGTAATATATGTTGTTTTATTTTTTTATTGTACTTTGCATATTCAATAAAGTTTTTTTTTTAATTGATATTTCTATACAAAGTAAAGTGTTGTTTATGGTAGATGTTCAACATTTCCTGCCATTTCAGAATTGGATAATTCAAGAATGCCTAACTCCATACAGAAACATGTTCTTCTTTTGATATGTGGTTTATCAAGATGTTAGTAAATTATTCAACCAAGCAAAATGCGTGCACAAATGGAAACAGGACTCTGTACATACAGTCAGATTCAATTTACTGTAAATTAAAAAAAAAAAATCCCTCACGAATGACAATGTTAATAATTTAAAATGAATGTGCAATATCCATAATGGTCATCACAAACACATGTTTCCATATGTAATATGCATGTCAGTTTCCAACCTGCCAGTTTCCAACATTCATACAATAGAAGGTGATGTTGTGTGATTATTTACAATATTTGTTAATTTAGGATTATTTTGGGGGGTTGAGTGTGTGTGTGTGTGTGTGTGTGTGTGATTGATTTAGCTGAAACTTCTTATTTAGCTGAATATTATTCTTGGTGGTTTAAATGACCTTACATCTGTCCAAGAACTGTACTTATCCAGAGTGAAAAAAAGGGCAAAGAAGATCACTCTGAACCCCTCACATCCAGCACACTCCCTCTTTGAACTGTTGCCATCTGGTCGACGCTACAGAGCCCTGAGCACCAGAACGACCAGACACAGGAACAGTTTCTTCCCTCAGGCAATCCATCTCATGAACACTTGACAAACATGGAACACACAACACTATTACACATTATTTACTTAAAACACTTACTTATACTTCAAATTTGCACACATAACTGTACATACAATTGTCTATATTATATATTGTTTTTTGCTTTTTTTGCACTTTGTCTATCTTGTAAATTCGTATATTATTATTTTATTCCTTTTATTATGTGTCTTGTCTTGTCGCTGTCACTCTGTTGCACTGTGGAGCTTCTGTCACTAAAACAAATTCCTAGTATGTGTAAACAACATACCTGGCAATAAAGCTCTTTCTGATTCTGATTCTGATTCTTTACTGATGTTTTACCAGTCACTGCTCCTGATAGGCTGATGTGGTCCCACTCCATTATTTGGTGTTGTACTGTTTTGGACATCCTCAATTTTTTACTTTATCAACTTCTGTACTCCCACTGGAAAATGTCAGCTGAGCATTACATATTTGTCCCCCCCTACCAGAAGCAAGCTGAAGAAGCCGGTCTTTGTCGTGCCCCACTTCCCTGTAGTAGTCCCACTCCACTGTTTGGTCGTTGATCCTTGGTAAGTACATCTTTCTCTTTCATTTCACAGCCACACAATATGCCTGTGAATGACTGTAGTAATTTAATGAGTAAGGGATAATGTGCAGAACGCCAGTCATTATATTGAAAATAACTCCCTACAAGGCGACCAGGTCTTGCTTCATCCTGAAGGGACTTATTTCCCAATAATGACCAGCATTTTGAGCATAAATCTATGTTTACACACACACTTCTTTTTTCCACCTTTCATCTGCTTGCATCCCTGTAGTTTCCATTAAATGTATGTTAAATACAATTTTTGCAAAATGTTGATATTTTTGTCACTTTCATACATATATGCATAGAGAAGACAATAATTGTGATACTTTTGTCACTTTCATATAGATGACAACATTCAACAAAGTACAAATTAATTAAAAGCAAACAATGTCTGTAAATGAAATTAGTATGCATTATATTAATAAACATGGAATAGTTTTTACATTTAGTACGTTAACAGTGTTTGTGCAGTTTGTGATCTGAGTTGATTTGATGGGTTTACAGTCAAATAGAGTATGCCCACTACTCCGGGTGTGCCCCCAATGTGTGTGGAGTGGACACTCTTCCTCTGAAAACCCTAATAAGTTGACTGAACTAAATTAATTGAGTAAACTCGTTGCCTCAATTTAATTGAGTAATGGAGCCTCCCAAAACTTGCATATTTTAGTTTATTTAACTTGGCGGTTTTGTAGACTATACTTAAATTGTTCAGTTCACCAAACTTGACACTTATTTAATGTACTTAAACAATTATGTACACTTAACTTGGTATTAATTTCAAGTGTACTTATATATTTAAGTTAACTCAACATGGAAATGTAACTGAAACTGAATTATGTTATTTTTGACTGCAAGCTTTGTGCACACTAAATTGAAATAAAACAGTGAACAGCATATTTAATCTTTGACTTTTTATTGACAATGTCACAATATTAATGAAAATACAGTAAACACTATACTGTAATGGAAATGGGTCACAGCCACACTGTAAAGTTGGTAACAAAATTAACTAGAGCAGTACATCAATTGTACAACATACATTGCACGTATATACTTCACTCAAGTATTACAATTATGTTAATGTGAACATAACTATTACATTTGACTGTTTATGCTTTGTGCAAACATAGCAAACTAAAATAAAACATACTCAACAGATAGTGTCTTTAACCAGAATTTCACAGTTTTACAGTACAATCTATACTGTAGTGGAAATATTACTAGTTATTACACTTAATATATTCTTCATAAATGGATAATGGAGTAAATCGAGGGGGGAAAAACCCAATACAAAGGATGGTGTTTAAGTATCACAGTGATGTTTCTTAAGCAAATAGCTGGTTTGCCAGAGACTGCACTCTAGGCTTGAGAGCATTTTGTCCCATTGACATTAGTACACGCTAGATGAAATCAAACGTGTTGGCGAGTGATTTTGGGTAATTCAGGTCTAGTGCGTAAATCAGACCGAAGAGAAGACAGATTGCCTGTGGGAGGTCCTGCATTTTGTCCATCACCACTTGGCCTTCAAGAATTATTCCAATCGAAGAAGTCAAATGCAAGGAGTTTGGGGGCTGAAGATCAGTGTCCTCGAATAAGATCCCCACTGGCACATCAAGGATAGTGTTACGATGATCAGACACCAAGTGAAAAAACAGGTATAAATATAGTATTGTGATTAGGAACCAAAGGTTTGTCATCAGTGCATGCTTAGATGTAGATGCTTCCTGTAAAGAATTTGGTATACACTTTTAAAGTATGCATTATAAATTACATTTATTATTTTGAAAACTTGGACAGAAACGTTGGCTACATATGTATATTAAAAGAATACTTCACCCAAAAATGAAAATGTACTCACACTCAGACCTTTCAATATATAGATGAGTTTGTTAAAGGCCTTCTGAAGTTACTCAATGGGTTTTGGTAAAAAAAATATTCACATTTAAAACTTTTTAAAGTAAAATATCCAGCTTTTGGAGCAAGTGAAAAAGCGCAAGTGATGTGACTTATAATGTAGGATGTACCTTAACGTTTTTGAACTGTGAGAGGCATTACACTTCGTAAATATGGAAGGCAGTCCGCCGGAAGCTAGATAGTTCACTTTATAAAGTTTTAAATATGGATATTTTTACAAACACATTGATTCACTTCACATTGCCTTAATTAATCCCCTGGAGCCATGTGGAGCAGTTTTATGATGGTTGGATGGATGGACTTTTTTGAGCTTCAAAATCTCATCCCCCATTCACCCCCATTATAAGGCTTGGAAGAGCCAGGATACAATTTATTATAACTCTGATTGGATGGCTTGAGGGTCAGTAAACCATGGGGTAATAATATTTGGGTGAACTATCCCTTTTAAGAACAGATGTACTTACTAAAGTAGACTTGAAGAAAGAAGAGTCTTCATCTCCGAGCATGATATGCAGTCCTCAAAGAACAAGGGTTCGGACCTCAGTTGGCTGGTCTGACTTTAGAGAAAAACATGAAATTCTATTAATGCCAGAAAAACTCACTATCAATCTATTTTAAGCATTGTTATTAGAATATATTATTTAAATTAAGATTATCTATCATACATAACAGATTACTGATATGAAAATATAAATTCAATAAATTACATGTTGACAAAAAGAAATGACAAATTAACCCAAAAATGACAATTCTGTCATAAACTACTAATGGAGTTGAACGTACAAAGACAGTCATTGTGTAGGCAAGGAAATGGTACATTTTTTGTATGACCACCATGTTTCAAACGATAATGTTTGAGAAGTTCCCCTCTTTTTGCAGAGTCAAAAATGCAATACTTAGATTTCCACATCTCCTTATCTCATGTCACCTGTAACAGAAAAAGTTGAAAATATTCAGTTTAACGAAGTCAGTGAAAAAATAACGTTAACTGATCTCAAAAGTGGTTGCCATGTTGTTTCCCACAGAAAAACAAATTTAAACTATGATAAAGTGTATTAACTAAGATGTTTCAGTATTACAAATCAAACAAAGAATCATTTGATATCTCAGTTATCGTACCATCACAAATCCATATCGTTAACGTACTTGATGGCTAAGCTAGCAATATTTTACAGGGAAATATTGTAATTATGGCTGCGTTGTCTTTTATTATAGAAACGTACCACAAGGATTTAAATAGAGATATTTCATTTTTTTTAAATCACACAAAATAACTTTATATCTACATAATTTTACTCACCGTACATAGCACACGAAGAAAAACTTCCGTCTTGAAATTTGGTGTCAGCAGCCAGCAACTGAACAGACCAGGCCAAAATGTCAGGACCAATTTTGTAATCCACCAATCAGTGCATTAGTTCTCTTGTTGCTAGGCAGAACTACTTGCATGGCCAATCACATTAGAGCAAGAACAGATTAAGCAAACCTATGAAACTGGTCGCACACATATACAAACAAGTTGTATTTTCTTCAACCGTTTGCACTATCAAAATCATTGAAATTGTCTCGATTGTACACATCATGCGCTTGTCGGAAATATAGAGCTGTATTAAAGTAATTTCACGTTGTCCATCTGCAAATGACAGCCGCTTTCAGAGGAAAGTGGGAAAGATTTGAACATAGAAACGGAGCGCGGCACGTTTCTGATCGCATGAAATAAAAATAAACGAACAAAACCATATCGATAACAGAATGAGGCGATTAGGATGATTTTTGATTAAACGTGGGGGAAGGCTGTGAGGAACTCTTTCACGCATTTTATCATGTCCCGTGTATGTGTGTTAATGTGTATATTAACGTTACAGAAATGTACGTGCATACAAAAGGCTTTTGAGTGAAAACTGTGCAACCCATTGTCACAAAAACACTTGTAATATGTATTAAAGTTAATCCACTTTGAAAAGTTTTTTCCCCAAATAAAAATATGTATATTTATTCCCATTATGGTCAATAATTGTAATTGAAGCCATTTGTTTTCTGATAAAAAAGAGAGAAAAGACCTTGCACAAAAGTTGCACATGGTATTATAATTTTACAGTCAAGAAGACTACATTTGTGAAAATTACCTATTTTTTTTTTCAAAGGATTAATCGTGATTTTGAGCTCACATCACTTGAAATCTTAAGTTTATGCATTTTGAAAGTAAATAAGTTAAATCAACTCATATTTTTAAGTGACAGGGCCAAAATGCAAAATTTTAAGTAATGTTTAGTCAACAGTACTTGATTGTTTAAGTAAAGACAACATTAGGGTTTACAGACTGAATGTTCATGTATTGATAATCCATAGCATAAGTAACAATAAAAATTATTTCCTTCTAACAATGACTCAATGTGTAATTGGGTGATAACAATCTCATGATTCTTATGCATTATAATTTAATGCATATTAAATTATAAGGTTCTGTAGTTTCATGGAGCCTATTCATTGTTCTTTAGCCAAGCTGTACAGGGTGTTGCCTAGCAACAGGGGTCAGAAGTACACATTTTTGATATACAGGTCCTTCTCAAAAAATTAGCATATTGTGATAAAAGTTCATTATTTTCCAAAATGTAATGATAAAATTAAACTTTCATATATTTTAGATTCATTGCACACCAACTGAAATATTTCAGGTCTTTTATTGTTTTAATACTGATGATTTTGGCATACAGCTCATGAAAACCCAAAATTCCTATCTCAAAAAATTAGCATATCATGAAAAGGTTCTCTAAACGAGCTATTAACCTAATCATCTGAATCAACTAATTAACTCTAAACACCTGCAAAAGATTCCTGAGGCTTTTAAAAACTCCCAGCCTGGTTCATTACTCAAAACCGCAATCATGGGGAAGACTGCCGACCTGACTGCTGTCCAGAAGGCCATCATTGACACCCTCAAGCGAGAGGGTAAGACACAGAAAGAAATTTCTGAACGAATAGGCTGTTCCCAGAGTGCTGTATCAAGGCACCTCAGTGGGAAGTCTGTGGGAAGGAAAAAGTGTGGCAAAAAACGCTGCACAACGAGAAGAGGTGCCTTCCTCCCTGAGGAAGATTGTGGAGAAGGACCGATTCCAGACCTTGGGGGACCTGCGGAAGCAGTGGACTGAGTCTGGAGTAGAAACATCCAGAGCCACCGTGCACAGGCGTGTGCAGGAAATGGGCTACAGGTGCCGCATTCCCCAGGTCAAGCCACTTTTGAACCAGAAACAGCGGCAGAAGCGCCTGACCTGGGCTACAGAGAAGCAGCACTGGACTGTTGCTCAGTGGTCCAAAGTCATTCGGAAATCAAGGTGCCAGAGTCTGGAGGAAGACTGGGGAGAAGGAAATGCCAAAATGCCTGAAGTCCAGTGTCAAGTTCCCACAGTCAGTGATGGTCTGGGGTGCCATGTCAGCTGCTGGTGTTGGTCCACTGTGTTTTATCAAGGGCAGGGTCAATGCAGCTAGCTATCAGGAGATTTTGGAGCACTTCATGCTTCCATCTGCTGAAAAGCTTTATGGAGATGAAGATTTCGTTTTTCAGCACGACCTGGCACCTGCTCACAGTGCCAAAACCACTGGTAAATGGTTTACTGACCATGGTATTACTGTGCTCAATTGGCCTGCCAACTCTCCTGACCTGAACCCCATAGAGAATCTGTGGGATATTGTGAAGAGAAAGTTGAGAGACGCAAGACCCAACACTCTGGATGAGCTTAAGGCCGCTATCGAAGCATCCTGGGCCTCCATAACACCTCAGCAGTGCCACAGGCTGATTGCCTCCATGCCACGCCGCATTGAAGCAGTCATTTCTGCAAAAGGATTCCCGACCAAGTATTGAGTGCATAACTGAACATAATTATTTGAAGGTTGACTTTTTTTGTATTAAAAACACTTTTCTTTTATTGGTCGGATGAAATATGCTAATTTTTTGAGATAGGAATTTTGGGTTTTCATGAGCTGTATGCCAAAATCATCAGTATTAAAACAATAAAAGACCTGAAATATTTCAGTTGGTGTGCAATGAATCTAAAATATATGAAAGTTTAATTTTATCATTACATTATGGAAAATAATGAACTTTTATCACAATATGCTAATTTTTTGAGAAGGACCTGTATTTTGTATAATTACACAGTTTTTATTGTTTGTCATTGTATGCTGTAGTTCATATAACATGTTTGCACATGAGATGGACCAATAACAGATATAATCATTATAAACCATATCTTAAGTAATTAGCATAAAACATTTCAGAAAGATCTGACCAGTGTTTCAAGGATTCAAGCCCTTTTGAATGTGCCATTTTTTACACCTTTGGTGGGCTCTACTGATATAACCTGGGGTCCAGGGGCAGTAAGATTTCCTCAGATGCTTCCTTCTATCTGGTTAAATAACATACAGTGGCATGAAAAAGTATCTGAACCCCTTGCAGAATCTGTGAAAATTATAATTATTTTAATAAAATAAGAGGGATAATAAAAAATGCAGGTTTTTTATTTGTTTAGTACTGTCCTGAGTAAGATATTTTACATAAAAGATGTTTGCATTTAGTTCACAAGACAAAACAATAGCTGAATTTATTAAAATAACCCCATTCATAAGTATGTGAACCATTGATTCTCAATACTGTGTGTGGTTACCTGATGATCCACGACTGTTTTTTTGTTTTGTGATGGTTGTTCATGAGTCCCTTGTTTGTTCTGAGCAGTTAAACTGAGCTCTGTTCTTCAGAAAATTCCTCCAGGTCCTGCAGATTCATCAGTTTTCAAGCATTTTTGCATATTTGAACCCTTTCCAGCAGTGGCTGTATGATTTTGAGATTCATCTTTTCACACTGAGGACAATTGAGGGACTCAAACTCAACTATTAAAAAAGGTTCAAACATTCACTGATGCTCCAGAAGGAAACACGATGCATTAAGAGCCGAGGGGTGAAAACTTTTGAATTCAAATATCAAGGTAAATTGTACTTAATTTTTCTGCCGGGAAACATGCAATTATCTTCTGTTGGTTCCGAAGGGCAGTACTAAATGAAAAACAATGATATTTACACAAAATAAGAAAAATTGTGACATCTTCATCCTGTTCAAAAGTTTTCACACCCCGACTCTTAATGCATCGTGTTTCCTTCTGGAGCATCAGTGAATGTTTGAACCTTTTTTAATAGTTGTGTTTGAGTCCATCAATCGTCCTCAGTGTAAAAAGACGGATCTCAAAATCATTCAGTCATTGCTGGAAAGGGTTCAAATATGCAAAAATGCTTGAAAACTGATGAATCTGCACGAGCTGGAGGATTTTTCTGAAGAACAGAGCTCAGTTTAACTGCTCAGAACAAACAAGGGACTCATGAACAACCATCACAAAACAAAAAAACAGTCGTGGATCATCAGGTAACCACACACAGTATTGAGAATCAATGGTTCACATACTTATGAATGGGGTTATTTTAATAAATTCAGCTATTGTTTTGTCTTGTGATCTAAATGCAAACATCTTTTATGTAAAATATCTTACTCAGGACAGTACTAAATAAAAAATAACATGCTTTTTTTATTATCCCTCTTGTTTTATTAAAATAATTCTCATTTTCACAGATTCTGCAAGGGGTTCAGATACTTTTTCATGCCACTGTATGTCATTTTATTGCCACACACTCTGTAACGGCCACCTAAATTATGTTAAATACTGTTCATGATGTTAAAGGGGCTCTATGTAATAATGACACCCAGTGTTCAAAATAGGTACTGCAGTCCAAATTCAAAATATTGTTTGCCCCGCCCCCTCGTTCAAAGACCCGGGTTGCCAGCAACAATAAGGAGCACAATTGACAATGAAAGCTGAAGAGACTTAGACACTGTAAGCTGATGAGTTGATTTATCTGTTTCAGTATGCTGTCGTTCATAGAGATATTTAGATGGATTCAGAGGCTTTTTAGGTCAGGTAGAATCTGCGATTCTCTGACCCAGTTTGTTTGCCGGTTTCGATGGTTGCAATACGCGCTGTTTTCCGCCAACTGGCAACCTGTGATGTCGAAATACTATTGGATAAACTGACAGCACAAGGTTTCACACAGACCAAAACAAAGACAGACGTTCTGACGCAGAACACACATTTTCAAAGTAGAATATCTGGCTGTAGCATTGTTTTTCTGAGGAACAAGTAGGTGAACTTAGCATGTTTCCTAAATATCTGCAAACATATCGGGGTATTTTTATGCTTTATTAAAGTAAAAATCTTACATAGAGCCCCTTTAATGTTGATGTGCCTTTAAGATAACTTCTATGGCGTACGTTGTAGTGTGCACGCTGTTCCCATGTGAGCGCGCACGCACAGAGTTGAGAGAGAATGCTCGTGTGACGAGAGAGATGATTGCTCTACTGCTGACTGATGTTGCCGTGTAATAATGTTACTTTTCCACTTTGATTCGTAGCGTTTATCAGAGTGTTTTCTTTTTCCTGTTTATCCTCGCTCTTTTACATGTATGTGAAGAGTGTGCTATATTGTGCGAACCATCTATAAAGACTCATGGGACTACCAGTTCATTTGCCTCGGGTTTTTCTTCTCGCCTCCTGTTTTCTAATTTTCATCTGGGCAGACTTCAAACCCTCTGGTAGACGTTACAACAAACACACCAGGCATATCATATGCAGAGATACAGTACAATTTCATGAGCATGTCATGAACAATAATCACAACCATAAAACAAAGATATGTGCAATTTTGGCAAAATAAATTCAGATGTATATGTTTTGCTAAAATATATCCAGTTTCATAGCTGACCTGCTTTGGCAAGTCAAGGGCCCAGACATCCTCGGATCATAAGACAGCATGTGGGCAGTAATTTTCGGGAAAGACCAGTTCCTAAATAATTCTCCAACCATTGACAGAACATTTACAGGCTATAGGCTTTTAGAAAAATATATGGTTTTGGTGGTTGAATCAGCTGTCCCTCATTGGTAAATAGGCCAAAATGTACCACCTGTAAAGTTGGTTCCTCAATCTACAATATGGGGCTATGTAAACTGTAACTGTTGTAAAGGAAAGTGCAAGCCAGTCCAGCAGAGGGTGCTAACAGACTGTATTATTGTATAACTGCCTGAATTACTAAAAGGAAGTTGTTTTTAGTTTGTAGTGGAGCGGCAGGCAGAAAGAAACCAGCTCTTTAAGTGTTGTTAATACTGTTAAAATCTTGCTTTGGTGGATTTGTGCGTGTAGAAAACTGTGCCATTATATTTATACATTCTACGTAAATGTTTTGTGAGGATCAGCAACTTTATTGTGCATTCAGGCCGTTTACTGTTCGCCATTGGATGACTGAATGACGCAGCATTTTCTGTTTACCGTCAGTTTGCATACAGTTAATTCTCGTGCATTCTAAAGACTCGTGCATTCTAACAGATGCCCCACAGTGATCATAACTTCAAACTAGCAACTTAATCCTTCATTACAAATTGGTCCTTCGAGCCGGATTGGTGATTACTGTGAATGAAGATGGCTCGTGCTCCATCAGACAGAGACTTCAGACCAGATGATGTTCGTCCCCGCCGCCAAAGGATTCCTCCTGTCTGGCTAAAGTAATATGAGGTTGATTTTCCACGTCCAGTAGTATTTGACCAATCCAGCCAACATTGTTTGGGAACGAAAGATGGTGGAAGATATTATGAGAGATCCGCAGAGATGACGCCTCTCCCCAAGAGCTCCATTCCCCACAACTGGAGCAGAGAAGACATGGAAGGAATGCCCTCAGCCACATATGTTCCCCTCTATGAGAGCACCCCAACACCAGCCCATCATACCTCGCCCATGTTAGAAGTTCTTCAGCAGCTGCAGGAGGATAACAGGAGGTTACACCAGACTGTTGGATATGCATTGGCGAATGGACAAGAGTGATGCTTTGTCACCTCATCATTCTCTGCAATTAGTACCAGAACATTCTCCCAGTGTCAGAATGAAGCAAACTGTAGCTGTACCTCAGTCTGTCCATCAGTCAGCTATTGAAGAAGAGGAGGAAGACTGGCCACCACCACCTCCCCCTGTGACATCAGATGAGGGACCAAAACAGCCCAATCCTGACCTGAACACAGAGTAATAGATGTCCTGGAGGAGCTAAAGGAACACATTCTCAAACTAGAATTGAAGCGGTCATCTTCTCCATCCACACCAAACTATCAACAGCCAGATGATGACACAGGACAGTCAGAGTCATGGTCAAATCTTAGTAATACTGCTGCCCCTCCATTGCCACCTCAGAGAGACTACAGCTTTACTGATGCACAACCACGTAGCCAGGAGAGATCGTATAGAGGCCCCAAGCCTTCAATCCCAGACTTCACGTGTGATGACCCCAGAGAATTTGCAAGACTGCGAATATCTTTGGAGAATATTCTCCCTCCTGATGCAACTGAGAGGTTCAAATACCAAATTCTGCTTGACCATCTTAAATTTGAAGAAGCCCTGTTAATCGCTGACTCTTACAGAAACTCTCTGTACCCTTACTCAGACACCATGGCCTCTCTCATTCAGCACTATGGCCAGCCTCACCAACTGGCTTTAAGGAGAATCGCAGTGGTAAGCACTTAGTAGGGCCTTGAAGTGTCCAGCCAAGTCTGGTCTTTACTGCCACGGGCCCTCCAGGTGGTCCTAATCTTACTGGTTGGATTGGAGTTATTAAGTGTGGAAAGTCTGATCCAATGAGAAGAAGGGGTTGGGCATTCTAACAGATGCCCCACAGTGATCATAACTTCAAACTAGCAACTTAATCCTTCATTACAGTAACCCATATGCAAAAAGCCAGTGCATGTCAATTCATATGAATTAAGACATGTTCTATCTTCCTGCTTACTTCGGTGCATCATACTGCATACATAGCCCCATATTCTATATTGATAAACTAACTGTCCAATGCATCAATCTCATGCATGCCCTCATCACCTCCAGACTGGACTACTGCAACAGTACTCTCTATGTCTATGGTCTTAAAAAGCACTATACAAATTAAATGTATTATTAGTATTATTATTATTTAATGCCTGTAGTGCTGCTCTGTATTAGCATATACATTTGATGTATGTTTTATGCGCATTTAATCCACAAAAAATCTTCTAAAACTACCGTTCAGAGAGCATATATTTTTTGTTGGTCAACGAAAGTTCTGAAATCAGTTCTGAAATCATACACAAATCATTAAAATGTCCATATTTTGATTGATTGTGATACACAGAGGTGTGCTGTGGTGAAATAAACCTAATTACGCTTATCTTAGGTGCTGTGGGAGTTTTGACGCACAAGAAATCTTCAAAAACTACCATTCAGAGAGCTGACATATGTTGAATAAGAAAAGTTCTGAAATCATACACAAACCATTAAAACATCCATATTTTGACTGATTATGATAAAAAGAGGTGTTCTTTGCTGAGATAAACCCAATTTCACTGACCTTACCTGCCGTGGCAAGCTTGATGCACCGGATATACTTATAAACTACAATTCAGACACCCATATTGGCCAGACAGGCCTAGGTAAGTGTTACACCCATTATTTTATTTCAGCATGTGGCACATATTTTGATACAGGGAATAATAAACTTGTTAGTCAAATTTTAGACCTCCAGCTGCTTGTGTGTTGTCAGGAGGCGGAGCATAAGATTGGAAAAATTTAGATTTCTAGAAGGCACTAAAGAGTCAGTGAATGTGTAAGGTGTGATTTTACTTAGCTCATATATAAACCTTACAAGTCCAGAAACAGTGTAACCCTGACCAGGCTCCTTTTTGCCCAGGCAACATGAAATGGGAGACCACACGTGGATAAAGATACAAAAAATAGTGATTTATAACAGTAAATATGTGAGATGAAAAATGAGAAATAAGCAATAATCAGTATAAATGATATGGTATGAAATGAAAGTGTGGCGTAATCAGTCATATGGCAAAAAGGCAAACAAAAAGCAAAACAATGTGATACAGGAAAGAAGGAACCTGGAATGGCAGCCATGAAGTCCTTTTACACTGCCCAGGCCGCAATCAAGCGATTACAGACACCTGCCCGGTAGCTCCTCCCTGAGAGACACAGACACAAACAGACCAAGGAGTAGACATTAAATATGTCCCTATTCAAACTCTGGAAAACAAATGTAGCATTAATGTTATCTTTACTCAATTTGACAGGTTACATAAATTAAGGGTATTAAAAAAAAATGACACTTTTCACATATTCATTACCTGCACTCCTCTTCATTTTCACTGGTGTCTAGACTGCTGAAATCACTTTCATTCTCCTGTTTATCTTCCAGTTCTATAGCAGAGCCCTGAGGGCCTAAAACAGCCTTGTATTGAAGGAGCACCTCTTTCAACGTATCTGAAACTTCAGACAGTCGTCTTCTGCAGAGACAGGAAAGGCCCTTGTTTCGCTTGTCTGTAAGTGAAATGTGAAAAACAAATTTAAATTACCATGACATACCCACTTGCTTTGTAATATTTGTTATAACTCACCAAAATTAGATGGTCAGTGTAATGTTTTTCAACTGCTTTCTAGTAAGATACGTCTCTTGTTAGGTAAAGTTAAAGTATGGTGTCCTTATCACCATCACTTCCTTGTTTGATTGGTATGGTTACAAAGATGAAACTTGCCTTCCTCTGACGTTTTTCTTTTAAGAGTTGCCTGCAACTTCTGCAACCATGAGCAGTGCTGGGTCATCTCCTGAACAAGTATTGTCCTGTCCTCCTCCAGTCTCATTTTCAGCATGGCTTTGTTAAAAAATGTTAACTTGTCTTCGATTTGTGCTACAACAGAGATAAAGAAAATGTATAAATAACAATTTTGACTTGAGTCTTTACAAAAAAAATCTGAGGCCTAAGGAAACTCAGCTTACTGCTGCCATGAACCTCCCATGGCTATGTTGGGGACGGGTTGTCTCCTGATAGCGACTGCTCCACTTCCTTAACATCAATTGGCATGGCAGACTCATGGCTGTTATAGGTCTCTATGTCTTTCAATAGCAGTCTCTTGCTCTCAGCAATTTTCCTGCGCAGGCAGTGACGGAACTTGCCACTATCTGTAAAGACATCAAGCAGAAGGTAAAAATAGTGACCAAAAATACAGTGAGCAATTATCTATAGACAATGTAATTATACCATTTTGGCGGTATAGAGCCTGCTTCCGCTGCCTCACGTTAAGGTAACGCCCCTCAATGGACTGCTCTAGGGAAGTACCTGTTGTGTCTGGAAACACAGCACAAAAACACAATAGTGTAAAGAAGGACGAGTTGGGAGGGGGTGGGTGCCAAAAAAGGCTTACAGAGATAGTGGCATGCAGTATAGTAAGCAGTAGGCAGCTTAAATATCATGATCTAAATGATCGCCGCCAATGAGGAAGCACAAAGTGAAACATGTTATTGGTTCAAACTTAACACCAGCTGCCCGTTCCCTCACGTCAGACACCCACACTGCTTCATCGGTGCAAGCCAAGCTTTCTTTAAGTTCCGCTAGACTTGCAGCCTCCTCCTGAAGCCTCTGGCAAGTCTAATGCGACAGTTAAACAATACAGTTACACAAAGCTACACAACCATTTACAGAGAACACACCTTCATATCTTGCAGACAATGCCCGATGTAGTGTTGTGATTTTTTTGTAATTCCAGGCCATAGCATGGATTGTAAGCATATCCACACGTGCTGTTGAGAGTAAATGTTGAGTTGATGTCATGCAATAAGCAATAAATAATTACATTAGAAGAGAAATACTACAATCACCTCCTTTCGACATGTTTTTAGTCGTTAAGTCACAGCGGGGGAGGTAGCTGTTCACCTGTTCAACTTCCTCCCCCGCAGTTGACCCTGCTCCTTCTTGGTTTTTGCCACTCCATGTAATCTAGAAGTAAAAAGACATGTAAGGGATAATGTAATGTCCGCCGGTCATTATCGGATAATAAGTAACGACAAGGCGAACAGGACCCTGACGCGCAGCAGAGGGACTTATTTTCCGATGATACAGTTAAACATAATAAACACTGAACATACCTCACACTTAGTGGAATGTGCTGTAGCAAGCATGACGCTTAGGAAAGGCCTGATTGATGTTAGCCCCTGGAGATCAAGAAGGATGTTTGCTGATTTGTGTAAATATGGCCAGTATTTACACATTACATCCATAGCGATAAACCTTGGCTTTGAACTCATCAACTCCTTGTGCAGATCAGAGGTGGGCACAAATACATCAAAAACTATTTTGTTACAAACTACAAATACTGGCTCATGAAATGTAACAAAATAAAATACAAAATACTGATGTGAAAAATGTATTTAAATAAAATACAAGTAATTCGTATTTTGAAAATACAAAAATACTCCCACAATAATTTTAAGTCTTTTTTTTATTACTGGAAGGTCTAGGTAATCAGCTCATTAGCTCAGATCAGTGGAGAACTAACATTACTGCAGAAAATGTTGGGGATAGGCTAGTACTCCAGGGGGAAAAAAATAACGACTGAGAATTTTTGTCACAAAATCAAAATTCCATTTTAATCATAATATACAGGTCCTTCTCAAAAAATTAGCATATTGTGATAAAGTTCATTATTTTCCATAATGTAATGATAAAAATTAAACTTTCATATATTTTAGATTCATTGCACACCAACTGAAATATTTCAGGTCTTTTATTGTTTTAATACTGATGATTTTGGCATACAGCTCATGAAAACCCAAAATTCCTATCTCAAAAAATTAGCATATCATGAAAAGGTTCTCTAAACGAGCTATTAACCTAATCATCTGAATCAACTAATTAACTCTAAACACCTGCAAAAGATTCCTGAGGCTTTTAAAAACTCCCAGCCTGGTTCATTACTCAAAACCGCAATCATGGGTAAGACTGCCGACCTGACTGCTGTCCAGAAGGCCATCATTGACACCCTCAAGCGAGAGGGTAAGACACAGAAAGAAATTTCTGAACGAATAGGCTGTTCCCAGAGTGCTGTATCAAGGCACCTCAGTGGGAAGTCTGTGGGAAGGAAAAAGTGTGGCAAAAAACGCTGCACAACGAGAAGAGGTGACCGGACCCTGAGGAAGATTGTGGAGAAGGACCGATTCCAGACCTTGGGGGACCTGCGGAAGCAGTGGACTGAGTCTGGAGTAGAAACATCCAGAGCCACCGTGCACAGGCGTGTGCAGGAAATGGGCTACAGGTGCCGCATTCCCCAGGTCAAGCCACTTTTGAACCAGAAACAGCGGCAGAAGCGCCTGACCTGGGCTACAGAGAAGCAGCACTGGACTGTTGCTCAGTGGTCCAAAGTCATTCGGAAATCAAGGTGCCAGAGTCTGGAGGAAGACTGGGGAGAAGGAAATGCCAAAATGCCTGAAGTCCAGTGTCAAGTTCCCACAGTCAGTGATGGTCTGGGGTGCCATGTCAGCTGCTGGTGTTGGTCCACTGTGTTTTATCAAGGGCAGGGTCAATGCAGCTAGCTATCAGGAGATTTTGGAGCACTTCATGCTTCCATCTGCTGAAAAGCTTTATGGAGATGAAGATTTCGTTTTTCAGCACGACCTGGCACCTGCTCACAGTGCCAAAACCACTGGTAAATGGTTTACTGACCATGGTATTACTGTGCTCAATTGGCCTGCCAACTCTCCTGACCTGAACCCCATAGAGAATCTGTGGGATATTGTGAAGAGAAAGTTGAGAGACGCAAGACCCAACACTCTGGATGAGCTTAAGGCCGCTATCGAAGCATCCTGGGCCTCCATAACACCTCAGCAGTGCCACAGGCTGATTGCCTCCATGCCACGCCGCATTGAAGCAGTCATTTCTGCAAAAGGATTCCCGACCAAGTATTGAGTGCATAACTGAACATAATTATTTGAAGGTTGACTTTTTTTGTATTAAAAACACTTTTCTTTTATTGGTCGGATGAAATATGCTAATTTTTTGAGATAGGAATTTTGGGTTTTCATGAGCTGTATGCCAAAATCATCAGTATTAAAACAATAAAAGACCTGAAATATTTCAGTTGGTGTGCAATGAATCTAAAATATATGAAAGTTTAATTTTTATCATTACATTATGGAAAATAATTAACTTTATCACAATATGCTAATTTTTTGAGAAGGACCTGTATATGATTAATCATTTACATTTATGCATTTGGCAGATGCTTTATCCAAAGCAACTTACATTGCATTCAAGGTACACATTTTACATGAATGATAAAACATTGTAAAAAACATTTTACAAGGTACAGATTAATCATAATATGTGTGGGTTTGTTTTACACACGACACTCTAACTGCCCTGACCGCGTATGCCTTTTCCATAGTAGAATCGCGCTGCGTGCGCAATTATTGAAAAACAATAGGATTGATGATTATTTTATACAAAATCCGAAGGAATATCAATATTTCTCATATGTAATACGTTTAAAAACGTGTAAAAACTGCAGATGGATTTTATATTGTGAACGCTTGCTTAGCATGGAGATTTCAGTGGAGTTACGAGCTTACGACGATCTCATAAGGCACAATTTTCTCTATATGCCGTTCAGTGTGCAATATGTGTGTAGACTGTATATTTTTCACAAAACACTTTACCTTAATGCCGTTTTTAAGAGGACCAACCTCCATGCCCTCTTCGTCCAACTTGAAGGTCCTCCTAGAAGTCTCCTTCACTGCTGTCCATGAGGAGCTCCCACATCTGCCTTGTCCAGGTAGCTGTGATGTAAATGAAACACACTATAAACATACTGTATATACACCTTGTATTTTGAAGTTGAGGGCAGTTTTTCACTAATGCAAAGAAAATCTGGGCTGTAAAAGCATAGTAATTTAATTAACAAATAATTTGAAACCTGCCTGTTTCACAGCTTTATGCAAGACATCAACAAATGCAGACACAGATGTGTCTTCTGCCATAAATGCCCCTTCAAAAAACGAAGAGTCGGAGCTGAGGAAGAAATGAAACAGAACATTTATCCATGCTGAATATTGAATACAAAAAAATCCAGATCAATCTATACTGGAAGAAAAAAATATCACCTTCCGTTTCGGAGAAACCAGTATAGCTTCCTGTTGCCATCCACAGAGATTGCCAGCATGTCTGGGGTGCAAGCGGGGCAGGTGAAAGGTGCACCACAGGACAAGTTATCTTCCTCAAAAGCACAATAGGAAAACTCCAGGAAGCTGCGCTGCAGCGTGTCCCCGCACACCGGCCCTGACTGAAAGATGCATTATATTAAATGTTACTTTGGAGATGTCTACATATGGTAAACAATTCTATAATATGGGGAACACTTACCCGCCCACCACACTTTGTACGATGCTCCAGCAGCTTTGCAAAGGCTTGTCTGGACAGTGCCGGCGCGATGATTTTCAGTTCTCTTACACTGCTGAAAAGATTGAGGGAATACAAAGTAGAAGAGCTGGTGGAAGCTGGCCAGTATCCACTTTTTACGAGGTCCATGAACTCTGGAGCCCACTGCTGCTGGCATTTTGGCATGCAAACAATGGCTGGTGCATGTCATAACGCCCTTGGGTTCAAACCCATGGATACCTGAGCTTTTAGAAACAATCAGCTGGCACACTTTAAGACACTTGGGCTACATCTTGAGTAGAATCACACCAGCATAGTTCAAATAAGTATATTTTTGTTGGTTTATCATAATGACAAGATATATTCTGTAATTTTTGAGTACTGTTATTTTCATTTCAAAGCAAAGCCAAAAAAAGGGGGAAAAAGCTGAATATTGAAAAAAGATCAGAGTTTAGAAATATTACCATTGATGGAAATTAAAATGATCGCTTTGCTGGGGACTTCACAGGGACATTTTTGAGTCACTCTCACCATTGGCAAAATACAAGCTAGCAAAGGAAAGATAAACACAAAATTAGCCTACTAGATTTATTAGGTCGTGTGAGCTGTATCCTCCCTCCCCTCTTACAAAATATGTGGAAAAAAGCCCTCAAGGACTGACTCCCTATCGTGGAGTGGCCATCTCCTGTGATTCTTGGTATTGCAGGTTTCACAGAACCACTGATCTGGTAGACACTCTCTGCATCTAGGAACGAAATCAATGAACCAATTTAGTCATTGAATCAACTCTTTGAAACAGCCCTGATTCCACCATAAACATGCAGTTTATCCGAAACATGAATACATAAATTAGTGATGCACTCTAAAAACCTACAAAGTATGAAAGAACATTAATGAGATCTCACCTAACAACCGCAGGCTTGCTGCAATGGCTACAAAATGGTTGGCCAACATCCTGAGTTTGGATGAGGCATTTAAGGTGGAATGGCCTTACCTCCTTCCATCTTTGTGAGGCTTGCTGCTGCCTGAAAGTCCACGATGATGATGCCCTCTGGATTTCAGGGGAGTCAGACATCATAGCAGAGAGGCTCTCCATGTTTTTTTCTGCAAAGACAAATATTAATTTAATTGACAAAGGACCATTTCTATGCAGATCTATGATTTCATAATAATGGGTAAATATCTTGCCAATGCTTTCAGTAACATAAATTTCAGAACTTTTCCAAATCAACTTTCCCACAGTCTAGGGCCAAATTCAGCATTCTTTGAAACATTGATCAGGGTAAATTTTATCAACGGGTGTTCGCTTGCTGTGCCATTTCCCTCGGGAGAGGGAATGCGAGCACTTTTCCCGCTCCTCAGTTCAGTTCCCCGTAACGGTGAACCCTGTGGAGTTCCTGCTGCATCCTGCAGCAGCCAGACGTCCGGCGCTAGGTCCAGTACTCGTGTGTATGCCCAATTGGTCTGCCCTTGTACTGGGCTAGATGCCCATATGCTGTGATTCCCCGCGGGTAATCCCATATGTGTTTGTCCACGGTACGGTTTCCCTAACGGTAAACCTGTGTCTTTCCCTGGGCAGCTTCGCTCGGCCCTGTCTCTGATTGCTAGTGTGTTCCTCCCGGAAGGTAGGACCTACGTCAGAGATCTTCCATATGCGTTACTGTCCTCAGGCCAGTCCATATGTGTTTTCCACACATTAACTCCCCTCAGGTAGGTTGTGGTCTCCGTAGCTTTCCCCTCCTCGGGGAACGCTTTCCCGGCGTTTTGGTCGTGGCTGACGTGGGAATTGAGTTCCGAAGCACTCTTCCCCGTGGGTAAGGAACAGCAGCTTCGACCTCTCCATGGTAACGCCCTGTCCTCTCCATCCCACTGGTGTGGAAGACATTCCTGGGCTTACTCTAGGCGCTGGAGGGTTGCGAGTATGGGCCGCACTTGCATTGGGCACGCCACGGCCTGCCAGCATCTGCCTCCCTAACACTCGTAACATGGTTCAGTTGCTATGGCGCTTTCCACGGGACCCTAATACGTCAGGATCGACGTAACATTGAACGTGACTGACTGAATGGGAACGTCTAGGTTACTATTGTAACCCCCGTTCCCAGAAGGAGGGAACGGAGGCGTTACGTTCCCCTGCCATAGCTCTGAGTCACCGCTGAGCAGCCAGATACCTATCTCGGCTCCTCAGCAAAAATATGAATAAAGGTGAGTACGCCGGCCCTATTTATACCCGGATGCCGGGGGAGGGGCCCGGCATGTAAATCTCACTGGCCAATTCCCATTGGCTTGTTTTGTACCCTTTGGAAGTGATTGGGCTCCCAAGCGAGACCCCATTACGTCAGTATCGACGTAACGTCTCCGTTCCCTCCTTCTGGGAACGGGCGTTACAATAGTAACCTAGACGATTTTTAACTTTATCACGAATGTTATCTTGAAGGGGGCCAAGGGTAGAACTTATATTATTTAAAAGGCGTGAAGGGCCAAACAAGTCTTCTTCTGATTTAATAGGTTGTTTGCACATGACATCACAGCAGCAGCGCGAATGAGTCTGGAGGGCAGGGAGTGATGTTTCTATATAGGAATCCTATCAAAAACTCAAAATTCGTGTGTTTTGCGCTGTTTATGGTTGCTCAAATCGTTAAAATCGAGAACCCAGAAAGTGTTTATATCGTTTACATAACTTATACCGTTTTTTAAACTTTAAAAGTTGTCACCTTTTATAGCGTTTTGCGTCTGCTGATACTGAAATGAATATGGATAGGCTACCTGCTTACCTTTTGTTTTTGACTTGGTTAAATATTCACATTCTTCATGCTATCGTTTGCAGGGAGGAGAAGCTATTTTATCCTATTGAATGATAATTTGGTGTTTTCACTTCAGTTTTGTAGAATTCTGTTTACAATGTTGATCTGGTTACCATGAAAACAGTCACGCGCTGCTGCTTCAGCCGTCGTATGGAAGGAAATGTCCAAATAAAATAAATGTATAACAAGCTGACAGAAGTCGATGCATTTCTTTGTTGGAAACGTGTAAATGTAACTAGTTTTAATGTTGTTTTTGTAAATATTAATTTTCCCGAATCGGAGGGTCACATTCAGGGGACAGACACCGACACGCTGTATTTTTGTATTTATTTCAACAAATGACAACCAAAATCAAACACATAGAAGCTCGTCAACAGTTTTGAAGTGGCTGTGTGCAAGTTAAAATAATTTACAAGCGAGTGAGTCATATTAGCAAACATAATGTTAATTAATTATTACACAAAAACCAAATACAAAACTCAGCTAAGTATGTGATTATTTTGAGTGAAAGGCAGTGGGTTTATTTAGTGACATTATTACATTTGCTAAAAGTCATCTTCCCTCACCTCCTCAACCAAGGCGAAAATTGTATTAGCGTCCAGTTTTTTCCCCGAACGATATCGTGAGTTCCTATTACAATTCTCGATTCAGCATAAATGACCTACAATGGCGACATTTTTCACAATCATGACAGAAAATTAAAATACTGCCCCACCGGAATTTCGCGCGTCACCAGAACCACGTGATTGCAAACAACCTATTGAAGGAAATTATTGTCCATCCAAGCCTTAATGTCCTCTAAACAAGCTAGCAGAGAGGAAACTGAATCAATACCTGATTTTAACGGAAAATAGAGCTGAGTGTCATCGGCATAAATGTGATATGAAACTTTATGGGACTCAAAAATTAAATGAAGAGGGAGTAAATATAAGGAGAATAAGATTGGACCTAGAATTGAGCCCTGGGGCACCCCACAAGTGACGGGAACTGAGCTTGATGAAAATTCTCCAATTTCCACCCAAAAATTCCTGTTTGCGAGATATGATGCAAACCAATCTAATGCAACATCATGAATGCCAACTTCAAGGTCCAATCTCTTTAACAGGATACGATGATCCACAGTATCAAAAGCCACACTTAAGTCCAATAATAGAAAAATAGTATAGTTGCCAGAGTCTGCAGATAGTAAGAGGTAATTTACTACCCTCAAAAGTGCAGATTCAGTACTGTGTTTAGCTCTGAAGCCAGACTGAAAAGGATCCAGAATGTTGTTAGAGATTAAGTAAGGGGAAATTTGATTTTAAACACATTTTACCAGAACTTTGTGCAAAAATGGAAGTTTCGAAACGGGCCTATAGTTATTAAAATCAGAGGGATCGAGATTAGCTTTTTTGAGTAAAGGATGGACCACAGACTGTTTAAGGCAAAATGGTACTGTACCCGTTTGTAAAGAGCTATTGATAATAGAAAGAAGACTTGGCAACAAAGAGGACAGAACATCCTTTAGTAACTTTGTGGGAATGGCATCAAAAGAGCAAGTGGTTGGTTTCATGTTAGAGATAATGCTCAACAGCTCAGAGTGTGAAATAATCTGAAAATAAGAAAAAGCAGAGGGGCAGATATTTGCATATTGATAATTCTGAGTTAAATTACTAGAGATCTGTGCCCTAATTTCAGTAACTTTGTTTATAAAGAAGTTACAAAACTTCTCACATAAGTCTAGGCTAGGTTCTGGACCGGCCGGTCTAGAAGGGTTTAATACTGAATTTAATGTAGAAAACAGTATCTTTGGGCAATGGGAATATTTTGAGATTATGTTAGAGAAGTATTTTGCCCTTTCCAAGGAAACTGCTTCTTGGAAGTTGGACTAGTTACTCTGTACTCTTACTCTTCTACATTTTTTCCTTAAAATTTTTATGTCACTATTAAACCATGGTTGATTATTTGATTTAAGTTTTTTGGTTTTATAAGGGGCAATTAAGTTTAACATTTCTGAACATGAAGAGTTTTTGTGCACAATTTACCAGCTCTTCAACATTCTGATCCTGCGATGATATCACATCACTATGAGCTGGAAGGGCCAAAAAAGCATCCATAAATTGCAAAGCAGTGGAGGGGTTAATAGACCTTGAACGGTAGTTAGTAGGCTGGTTTACAGGACTAGGACAGGAAATCACACTGTCAAACAAAACAGGCCAGTGATCAGACAACCCAGCATCACTTACAGGTATATTACTGATATCAAGGCCTAATGATAAAACTAGATCAAGCGTGTGACCCAGTTTGTGTGTTGGACCTGATATGTGTTGTGTGAGGTTAAAAGAGTCTAAAAGATGAACGAAATCTCTTACAAGAGGTTTCGAGGGACAACAAAGATGTATATTAAAATCACCAAGAATCAACAACTTGTCAGTACTTGAGACCACATAGGATAGAAAATCTGAAAACTCCCTTAAAAAGTTATTGTTAACTTTTGGTGGTCTATAAATCAAAACACAAAGCAATGGGCTAGTAAGTTCTACTTTACAAATTAAGACCTCAAAACTAGTGTAAGCATCAACTGGTAAGATCTTACATTTGAAACAGTCCTTAAAAATGACAGCAACACCTCCACCCCGACTGGATGTTCTAGGGCAACTATAATAGTTACAGTGTTCAGGGGAAAGTTCCGATAAAGGGCTTAAGTCATTTTCTGTAAGCCAGGTTTCAGTGATGAACAAGAAGTCCAGAGAGTTTGTTAAAAAGAAGTCATTTAACAGAAATGTTTTGTTTGATACTGATCTTGCATTTAACAAGGCCATTTTAACCTCTGGCTGATAAGATTCTCGCGGAGCGAAGTCGTGACGAGACATCTCTGGCAACGAGCGAAGTAAGTTGAAGTTCACCCCGCACTGAGACGAATGGCGACACCGCAACAGTCGCTCACTGGACAATATTACAGGAATATTGCCCGGTAATGCAGTCATAGTTGATCGTGTAAGCCGCGCAAGGCGAGCACCACGGTGGACGCAGAGTGTCTGTGGTGTTATGTTGATAACTTGCAAATTTTACATATTTTAAACAAAATTTTTATAAATACATACTTACTAATATTTACAAAATGTCCCCTGATCTTGAAATCATCATGATGGCAGCCTCCATTTTAGAAATGTCTGGATTTAGGCTATTTTGTCTGTGGTGTTACTGTCTGTGGTGTTACTGTCTTTCCTGGTAACACCACAGACTTTATAGTAACTCCACAGACAATATACAACCAGAAATGTTGTATTTTTAATAAAACACATAGGACATTCATAATCATATAATTGTATCTCTCTTGTCAGGTATGGCAAGATTAACTGCTGCTGAAAAGCAGCGTCTTTATAAACAGTGCAGAGATGCAGAGTACCTCATCAGACCTATTTAAACATTCTTTGCAAAAAAAGACAGAATAGGAGATCTCTCAGAGAGGGGAAAGTAAGTTTAATAATTTAAATAAGTTTGTGGATGCATGTTTTATTCACTGAATATTTTCTGGATTTTTGTATTCTCTATTGAAACAGATCACACATAATTCCCGACTCATTGTTGCTTGCCCCCATTCAATGGGACATAATCACCGAAATTACTTAGGCCAACGAACAGAACGCACCTCCACCAACATGTCCTCAGGACCGCATCTATGTTCCAGCACCATTCCGAGACAGGCTTCTGCATCAGGTTCACGACTTCCCCAGCTCTGGTCACCCTGGTGTCACAGCCACAATCCATCTGTTACAAAATCGGTTCTGGTGGGACTCCATGCTTCCCGACACCATTCAATTCCTCAATAACTGTTCAAACTGTCAAACCTCCAAAGCATCTCATCAAGCACCCGCTGGTCTGTTACAACCACTACCACTTCCACAGCGCCCCTGGTCCCACATTGCGGTCGACTTTGTCACCGACCTTCCCGAATCACAAGGACACACTACCATTCTTACTGTAGTTGACCGCTTCTCCAAAGCATGCAGACTCATCCCTCTAACCAAACTCCCCACAGCATTCGAAACAGCAGAACTCCTGTGTAACTGGGTCTTTCGACTGTATGGCTTACCAGAAGATATCGTATCCGACAGGGGTCCTCAGTTCACGTCTCGGGTTTGGACAGCTTTCTTCAAAATCCTCAATGTAAACGTCAGCCTAACCTCAGGATATCATCCAGAATCCAACGGCCAAACAGAACGTATGAACCAAGAGTTAATCAGGTTTCTTCGCACATACTGCCAACACAACCAATCAGAGTGGAGTCGTTTCCTGTTCTGGGCTGAATATGCACAAAATTCACTCCGCAAACCAGCAACGGGAATCATCCCCTTCCAGTGTATCATGGGATTCCAACCTCCGCTGTTTCCCTGGTCAGGTGAACCATCTGATCTGCCATCTGTCACGGAATGGATGCAGAGAAGTGAAGAGTCCTGGAACCAAGCTCACCATCATCTACAGCGAGCTGTACGAAGGCAGGAGACACAGGCCAACCGACATCGACGTCCCAATCTGCAGTACACCGTGGGGCAGTGGGTCTGGCTGTCCACCAGAGACCTTCGACTCCGACTTCCATGCCGAAAACTCAGTCCCAGGTTTGTAGGGCCCTTTCAAATTGTCAAACAGATCACACCAGTTTCGTTTAAGATTACCTACTAACTATCGTATTTCTCCCACATTTCATGTTTCGCTGCTGAAACCCTCCGGGGGTCCGAGAGCTGAGCCAGAGGGAGCCGAGGCCCGCAACCCCCCACCCTTGATGATCGAAGGCGAGGAGGCTTACCAAGTACGTGAGTTGCTTGATTCCAGACGCCGGGGTGGCAGGTTACAATACCTAGTCGACTGGGAGGGGTACGGCCCGGAGGAGCTTTCCTGGGTCAGAGCGGATGATATCCTGGACCCTTCACTCACTGAAGAGTTTCATCGAACGCACCCGGAAAAACCGGCCCCTCGACCAATGGGTCGACCCCGGCGTCCACTTCCTCGTGTCGGGAGCCGCTCACAGGGGGGGGGGCTCTGTCATGAATGGGGCTCCTTCGGCTCGTCCTCCGGACCGCCGGAGGGAGCCATCACCGGAATATTGAACTTCTTTGACTCGGACTACGTTTCCCATGGGCCCTCATTCCCGGGACTGATTATACACACACCTGAACTGAATCACTCTCACACTATATAACACTCTCACATGCATACATACCTCGCGAAGTCTTGATTTGCCGAGGTGATCATTTCTGAGCGTTTTTCCCTGTTTACTGCCTATTGTTACTGTTTAACCCTGCTGAACCTTGCCGCCTGCCCTGAATTCTGCCTGTTATCTGGACTCTGATTGTAAAGCCGCCTGTCTCGACCATTGCCTGTTTTCCGACCCTGTTTGCTTGCCGCCTGTCTCGACCATTGCCTGTCCCTGTTTATGCTCTTGCCCAAAGTCCTGCCTGTTTGTATACATCTGTTAATAAAAGCTGCAAATGGATCCCCATTCTGTCGACCCATCATTACATTAATAAGCGGTAAATTAGGAGTTTGAGGTAAAAGTCATAGTTAATAGGTAATATGTGTTCCCTTTACTAAAGTGTTACCAAATTTCTTTGTTCTGCTGTACACAAAGATATTTGGAAGAATGTTTGTAACCAAACAGATCTTGCCCCCCACTGACTGCCATATAATTTTTTCCCTACTATGGTAGTCAATGGGGGCGAGATCTGCTGGGTTACAAACATTCTTCCAAATATGTTTATTTGTGTACAGCAGAAATTTATACAGGTTTGGAACAATGTGAGGGGGAGTATGATGACAGAATTTTCATTTTTGGGTGAACTATCCCTTTAAGGAGTGAGAAACAGGTTGCGGGTTGTTTTAATTATTTTTAATACAGATTTATTTTAAATGTTCTTTTATCAGAGTAAATACTTCTTGTAATCCTACTCATGATGAATTTCATTATTTTGCTCAAACTTTTAATTTTTAAACCTTTTATGCAATATGAAGTCTGTGGTGTTACTTCAAAATGTATATGATATTTCTTTCCTACAGAGCCATTTAATCTTATAATTTAATGTTTTTAGACTGTAAGGTGGTTTTAATCTTTTAGAATAAAGACTATAAAGGTTGCACAGACCATTTTTCCTGCCTTTTTTGATGTACACTACCGTTCAAAAGTTTGGGATCGGTACGATTTTTAATGTTTTTAAAAGAAGTTTCGTCTGCTAACCAAGACTGCATTTATTTAATTAAAAATACAGTAAAAACAGGAATATTTTGAAATATTATTACAATTTAAAATAACTGTTTTCTATTTGAATATATTTTACAAAGTAATTTATTCCTGTGATGGTAAAGTTGAATTTTCAGCATCATTACTCCAGTCTTCAATGTCACACGATTCTTCAGAAATCATTCTAATATGCTGATTTGCTGCTCAAGAAACATTTCTGATTATTATCAATGTTGAAAACAGTTGTGTACTTTTTTTTTCAGGATTCCTTGATTAATAAAAAGTTCAAAAGAACAGCATTTATCTGAAATACAAAGCTTTTGTAACATTATACACTACCGTTCAAAAGTTTGGGGACAGTAAGAATTTTTATTTTAATTTTTTTTTAAAGAAATTAAAGAAATGAATACTTTAATTCAACAGGGATGCATTAAATCATTCAAAAGTGACAGTAAAGACATTTATAATGTTACAAAAGATTATATTTCAAATAAATGCTGTTCTTTTGCTTGACATGCTTTACAGTGCAATCCCTCTCGTCCTTCGGATGAGACGTTAAACCGAGGTCCTGGCTCTCTGTGGTCATTAAAAATCCCAGGATGTCCTTCGAAAAGAGTAGGGGTGTAACCCCGACATCCTGGGCAGATTTGCCCATTGGCCTCTGTCCATCATGGCCTCCTAATCATCCCCATACACTGGCTTCATCACTCTGTCTCCTCTCCACCAATAAGCTGGTGTGTGGTGGGCGTTCTGGCGCAATATGGCTGCCGTTGCATCATCCAGGTGGATGCTGCACATTGGTGGTGGTTGAGGAGATTCCCCCTACTATATGTAAAGCACTTTGAGTACCCAGAAAAGCACTATATAAATGTAACAAATTATTATAAATTATTATTATTATTTTGAACTTTCTATTCATCAAAGAATCCTGAAAAAAAATATTGTACTCAAATATTTTGTACAATTGTACACAATAAATGTTTCTTGAGCAGCAAATCAGCAAATTAGAATTATTTCTGAAGGATCATGTGACACTGAAGACTGGAGTAATGATGCTGAAAATTCAGCTTTGCCAACACAAGAATAAATTACATTTTAAAACATTTTAAAATAGAAAAGTTATTTTAAATTGTAATAATATTTCACAATATTACTGTTTTTACTGTATTTTTAATTAAATAAATGCAGTCTTGGTTAGCAGACGAAACTTCTTTTAAAAACATTAAAAATCGTACTGATCCCAAACTTTTGAACGGTAGTGTATATCCAAATTTTAAAAAAAGAACCAATTCTTCTTTGGCAAAAATAGGGGCCGAGATGAACAATTAAACATTTCTTTTAAAAAATGAAATTTAAAAGATCAGTGAAACTGAGTCTTTAAAGTAATTTATTTATTTATTAACTATTACCTAAAGTTGCATATCCCTGCTCATTTTAGTAATCACATTCACCTGTCAGCGATCATCAGCCAGCACTATATAGAGGGTATGCATCGACATCACTTTCCCGCCGAAAACGTGCTCCCTCAGCTGGACTGAGTGGCAAAAGAACCTGCTGCGTGACTGGATTTAATAGGGGAAACTGCAAAAACGCAAGTAAAACTAACGAATTACACTAAAGGTTGGAATTGAATGTGTTTCCTACAGCTGGAATTGAATGTGTTTCCTGACATGCAGCCAGGAGTCGTGTTTTCTGACATTTATATGTGCCTGATTTGACGCCGGGGAAATACATAAAGCAAATCTGCCTGTAAATATTTTATATAACTACAATATAGGTGTCACAGACACACCAGGCTCCGCACCCAGCCAATCACATCGCACTCCCTCACCGTTTCTTCTCCATCTGTGTTAGCCAGTCCCATGGCCCGACCGGCGCCCTTCTCTGGCTTGGCGGAGGATTGCAACGGATTCATCCTGCAACGTTCGCTGGTTTTGGAGATGCAACCGCACTTGTACCCTGACGATAAAGCGAAAGTCGCTTTTATCATTCAACAACTCACCGGTAAAGCACTCCGCTGGGCAGAACCCCTTTGGACACAGAACAGTCCTGTCATGCAATCCCTCTCGACCTTCATTAGTCATTTCAAAGAGGTTTTTGGAAAACCGTCATGGGATTCATCTCTTGGTGAGAGACTGTGTACCTTAAGACAAGGTGTTTTATCTGTCTCTGATTATGCTTTACAGTTCAGAACCCTAGCTGCAGCGAGCGGGTGGAATGAACAGGCCCTCATCTCAAGGTATCGTCAGGGTCTGGATCCACGTGTGCGGTTGCATCTCGCTGCATACGAGGATTCCATCAGCCTCGAGAAGTTCATCCAACTCTCTATCAGATTCGCCACCCGTATGCAGCTGTGCATAGAAGAGCACCAAAGCCAGCGACTTTTCCCATCATTCCTCCGCCAGCCCGAATCCGTCAGCTCCCCAGAATCAGCCAGCTATGAGATGCAGATAGACAGATCACGTCTATCACCAGCTGAGCGACAGAGGAGGCTGACATAGGGGTCTTTGTTTATATTGTGGTCTCCCAGGGCATATCAGAGTTGAATGCCCCACTCGTCCAACACGATCCATGGTGAGTGTCATCCTTCCTGCATTAAATCATCAAAATCCACTCACCATTGTTGCCAACCTTACTGCTGCTGATGTTTGTATTCCAGTCAATGCCTTCATCAAGTCTGGGTCAGCTGGAAATTTCATCTCCGGAGCCCTCTGTCGCCAGCTCAACCTAAAGACCGTCAGTTCGCCGAAAATATACCAGATCCATGCAGTAACTGGTCGTCCTCTCCGTCAAGTTCGTCACATGGTGGGCCCTCTACGTCTACAGATTGGCGTTCTGCACCAAGAAGACATACATCTGCTGGTTCTGGAGGACTCAACATCTGACGTGATTCTGGGGTGCCCGTGGTTGGAGCAGCACGATCCCAACATCTGCTGGCAGACAGGAGACGTCCTGAAGTGGGGTAATAAATGTTTCCCTGGTTGTTTCCCGGTATTACCAGTTCCATGTCAAGTTCCAAGTCAAGTTCCAAGTCAAGTTCCAAGTCAAGCTCCAAATCAAGCTCCAAGTCAGGTTCCAAAGACTCCTAGCTCAAAGAAGATCCAAGTCTGTGTTACATCCATCGAGAGCCCTTTGGAAAAGAGATCCATCGACATACCTGACTGTTATTCCCACTTCAGTGACGTCTTCTGTCCAAAGAGGGTCTCCAAACTGCCTTCCCACATGGGACTGCGCCATAGACCTCATCCCCGGTGAGCCATTGCCCAGAGGAAAAATATATTCCTTGTCCATTCCGGAGGAGAAGGCCATGGAAAAAAAAATACATCACTGAGGTGTTATCACAAGGCTACATCTTACCGTCTACTTCCCCTGCTGCTTCAAGCTTTTTCTTCGTGGCCAAAAAGGACAGAGGCTTGCGGCCTTGCATTGATTACAGATCACTAAATAAAATAACAGTCAAATTCAGATATCCACTTCCTCTCGTCCCATCTGTGCCGGAACATCTCCGTGGCGCCACTGTGTTCACCAAGTTGGACCTCCGCAGCTCGTACAACCTCATCCGGATACGTGAGGGGGACGAATGAAAGACAGCTTTTGTGACCCCTACTGGCCACTATGAGTATTGTGTTATGCCGTATGGACTCGCCAACGCCCCCTCCGTGAACAGTGATTTTACATGGCCTACCACTTTGTGGCTGTGATACCACTAACAGTTCACGAATGGACTTATTGCACAGGTGGTAACCTATCACGGTACCACGCTTGAATTCACTGAGCTCCTGAGAGCGACCTATTCTTTCACAACTGTTTGTAGAAGCAGTCTGCATGCCTAGGTGCTTGATTTGATACACCTGTGGCCATAGAAGTGATTGGAACACCTGAATTCAATGATTTGGAGGGGTGTCCCAATACTTTTGGCAATATAGTATATATATATATATATATATATATATATAATTCATAAAATTAGCAAAAATCTAACCTTTCATTGAAGGAAAACAATTGAAAGTGACATAATGAAATAAAGGTTTTTCTCCAAAACATGTTGGCCACAATTATTGGCACCCTTTTATTCAATACTTTTTGTAACCTCCTTTTGGCAAGATAACAGCTTTGAGTTTTCTCCTATAATGCCTGATGAGTAAAGATTCTGTATGGAGAAATGGTCTCTGATCTATTGTCAGGTGTTCTCCAAACCTGACAAGAGATCAGAGACCATTTCTCCATACAGAATCTCTCCAGATCTTTCAGATTCCCAGCTCCATGCTGGTGCTTCTTCTCTTCAGTTCACTCCACTCATTTTCTTTAGGGTTCAGGTCAGGGGACTCGGAAGACCATGGCAGAAGCTTCATTTTGTGCTCAGAGACACAATTTTGTGTTGGTTTTGATGTTTGTTTTGGATCATTGTCCTGATGGAAGATCCAACCACGGCCCATTATTGGATTTTAAGCATAAGCTGTCAGGTTTTGACTTTTATCTGTTGGTATTTGAATCCATGATGCCATGTATCTGAACAAATACATGGCATCATGTATTTTTGCCGCCAAAAAGCTCTTTTTTTAGTTTCATCTGACCATAGAAGCTGGTCCCTTTTGAAGTTCCAGTCGTGTTTGACAACTGAATATGCTGGAGTTTGTTTCTGGATGAGCAAGGATAATTTTTCTTGAAACCCCCCCAAACAACTTGAGGTGATGTAGGTGCTGTTTGATCATTTTGTTAGGCTTTCTGAGACTCAAGACTCAACTAATCTCTGAAATTCTCCATCTGTGATCCTTGGAGAGTCTTTGGCCACTCAAACTCTCCTCCTCACTGTGCATTAGGACGATTTAGACACACGTCCTCTTCCAGGCAGATTTGTAAAATCTTTAGTTGATTGGAACTTCTTAATTATTGCCTTGAAGGTGGAAATGGGGATTTTCAATGCTTTAGCTATTTTCTTACAGCCACTTTCTTTTTTGTGAAGCTCAACAATCTTTTGCTGCACATCAGAACTATATTCTTTGGTTTTACTCATTGTGATCAAAGATTACGGAATTTGGCCTTTGTGTTTCCTCATGTTTATACTCCTGTGGAACAGGAAGTCATGGCTGGACAATATCATGCTCATGATTGTAACGATGGCGATCGAGACGAAAGGGTGGTAAATCCAAAAGCAAGCTTTATTAAAAAAGAGCGAAGTCAAACTGGCAGGATGTCAAACACCAGCAAACAGAATTAGAAGAGGCAAGGCAAGGAGTAGTCAAAAATACAGGCAATGGTCAGGGCAGGCAGCAAATGAAAAAGTCTTAATGGTGAAATGGAGACCTCTGGTGGGAAGTGGAAGGAAGCAGCAGTGGGCGGAAACGTGGCACTGATCACCCTGGTGTGCTAAAAGATGTAAATATGAATGGGAAAGAGGAATTATTCTGATAAACTTTGGAATCAGTTCTCTTCTAATGACACAGCTTCAGTGTGGAAAGGTCTGAAAGACATCACCAATTACAAGACACCATCCCCCAGCTCTGTGGCAAATCAACACCTGGCAGACGATCTGAACGAGTTTTATTGCAGGTTTGAGAAATCACCATTCACACCTCCAACAACCCCCCTCTCCCCCACACCTACAATTCAGTTCAGTGAAGATGATGTGCGCCATGTCTTCAGAAAGAACAAGAGAAGAAAGGCACCAGGCCCAGACAGCGTTTCACCAGCCTGTCTGAAAACCTGCGCTGACCAGCTGGCCCCCATCTTCACACAGATCTTCAACAGATCACTGGAGCTGTGCGAAGTCCCCTCATGCTTCAAATGCTCCACCATCATCCCCGTCCCAAAGAAACCCAAAAGTACTGGTCTTAATGACTACAGACCTGTGGCTCTAACATCTGTGGCCATGAAGTCATTTGAAAGACTGGTTCTGGCTTATCTGAAGGACATCACTGTACCCTTACTGGACCCCCTGCAGTTTGCTTACCGAGCAAACAGGTCTGTGGATGATGCAGTCAATATGGGACTGCATTATGTTCTCCAGCATCTGGACAGACCAGGGACTTCAGCTCTGCTTTTAACACCATCATCCCATCACTCCTCCAGCCCAAACTAACTCAGCTCTCCGTGCCCACCTCTGTCTGTCAGTGGATCACCAGCTTGCTGACAGACAGGCATCAGATAGTGAGGCTGGGAAAATTCTCATCCAGCACCCGCACCATCAGCACTGGCGCCCCTCAGGGCTGTGTCCTCTCCCCACTGCTCTTCTCCCTCTACACCAACGACTGCACCTCTAAAGACCCCTCTGTCAAGCTCCTGAAGTTTGCGGACGACACCACAGTAATCGGCCTCATCCGGGACGGAGACGAGTCTGCTTACAGACTGGAGGTCATACAGCTGGCTGTCTGGTGCAGTCTTAACAACCTGGAGCTCAACACGCTCAAGACAGTGGAGATGATCGTGGACTTTAGGAGAAACCCCCCTGCTCTCCCCCCACTCACCACCATGAACATCACTGTGACTGCAGTGGAGTCATTCAGGTTCCTGGGCACCACCATCTCACAGGACCTGAAGTGGGACATTCACATTGACTCCACTGTGAAAAAGGCCCAGCAGAGGTTGTACTTCCTTCGCCAGCTGAGGAAGTTCAACCTGCCACAGGAGCTGCTGAAACAGTTCTACTCTGCCATCATTGAATCCATCCTCTGCACTTCAATTACCATCTGGTTCAGCTCAGCTACCAAATCTGACCTAAGAAGACTACAGAGGGTAGTCCGGTCTGCTGAGCGAATCATTGGCACAACCCTCCCCACTCTCCAAGAACTGTACTTATCCAGAGTGAGAAAAAGGGCAAAGAAGATCACTCTGGACCCCTCACATCCAGCACACTCCCTCTTTGAACTGTTGCCATCTGGTCGACGCTACAGAGCCCTGAGCACCAGAACGACCAAACACAGGAACAGTTTCTTCCCTCAGGCAATACATCTCATGAACACTTGACAAACATGGAACACACAACACTATTACATATTATTTACTTAAAACACTTACTTATATTTCAAATTTGCACACATAACTGTACATACAATTGTCTATATTATATATTGTTTTTTGCTTTTCTTTTCTTTTTTTTTTTTTTTTTT
>RJVU01008827.1:749192-800659 GCA_003731715.1 Anabarilius grahami | reverse complement strand
GGGGAACTTGTGGATGGGGCTCCTGACCCGCCATGGCTGCCCGAGCTCCGAGACCCGCCCTGGAGACCTCCGTACCTGTCTGCACCTCCTCCCTCACCTGCGTGTAGGTCTCCAGGGCACCCACCCCCCTCTACGGTTGTTCCATCCACGGCGCGAGGACGCGCCTACCGGGAGGGGGAGGTACTGTCACGGCTCCCATCATCCTCCCCGTTCCACACCTGCACTCACTTCATCAACTCCCCATCATCACGGAATCCCTGCACCTGGACTACTTAGTTATCACTCCCTTTAAATAGACTCACTTCCCTGTTCTTATGTTTGCTTTGTGTATGGTTGTTCTGTTTCTTTGTTAATTAAACATCTTTTTGTTGAAGTCCGATTCTGATCTCTCTCTACTGCAACTAGTGTTATTTTTGGCGGCCTGTTTTAATTTTAGTTTTAGTCTAGTCTTTGTGTCAAGCAGTCGTTTTAGTTTTTATTCGTTTTAGTCACTTTCATATTTTTATTTATTTTTTTGTCAAGTTTCAGTTGACTAAAAGTCTGAGCATTTTAGTCAGAACTATCCATGACTATTTTCGTCTAGTTTTAGTCGACGAAAACCGATGACATTTTAGTCTAATTTTAGTCAATGAATTTTATTTTAGTCTCTTTTTAGTAATGCAATTCTATTTAACCCAATCAATATAGTATAGTACCTAATAGTATAGACAAAACTAAAATTATTTTAGCCAAACCCATTTTAAACAAGGTTATCTTATTATATTGTTACCTACATTATATAGATAATACCTTATAATGCCTTGAGATGTCTCTTAACCCTTGGTTAATGAAAACGAAGAGACATTTTAGCATAGTTTTTATTTTGTAAACCACATTTAGTCTTGTTTTTATTCGTCAACAATATTGCATTAAGGTGCGTTCACGCGGCCTCGTAATTCCTGTAGTTACGAGATTCTATCTTGTAAAAAGCGTTCACATCCTCGTAGAGCTCGTAATTACAGCTTGTAAGCTGGGAGTTTTCTGAAAGCTCCCAAATGTACCACGTGGCCACTGTACCACCTTGACCGCTGTAGATTCATTTAGGCGTTGATATGATGCCATGGAAACGCATAATTCCCAGTCCAAGGACCAAAAGGACGTGAACAGCTCCGAATAAAACGTCACGTGTTGTTATCTCAAGATATTCCGGTAAATACGAGGTGACGTGAACGCAGCTTTACATTTAATTATAGTCATCGTCACATGACCAGCATTTACGTTGCGTCTCGTCTCGTTTTCGTCACGTGATAAAGGTTCGTTGACGATGATATTTATTTTATTTATTTATTTATCAAGGACGATGCACAGAAAAACATTAATCTCAAGTAGAGAGAAGATGCTCTGCACCAGATTTAGCTATTATCTCATTTCCATCTGTAGTCCTTGGGCAGGTCACTAAATAAACAATTTCTCAAAGAAATCTAAAATACACAAATTTCATACAATACCCTCTAAGATTATCATGAGCACTTCAGTTCACCAATAACGACAACAGTTAATCAATTAATTTCATCAGTAAGACTCCCCACTAATACACAATTTTCAATTCATCGATAACACGGCACTAAAATATAGAGTTAACAATAAATAAATCAGTAAATAAAATTACACGTGTTATTTCATTAGCTTCATTCGTCGTTAAAAACTATATACCATAAACACTTCACTTAGTTTCGACAATAAGACTCTCTTCAACACATACCCAATTTCAGTTCATCAATTTCAGTAGTCACTAGAAAAATAAAAGTTAAATTACCATTATTATAAATATTTGTCCTACTTAAGATTACACATATACTATTTCATTAACATCATTTACTGTTGATAGAGTAGTCACACCAGACGACTCCTCAGAAATCTAACATCTAAGAAAATCGAATCTAAAATCTAAACAGAAATCTAATCTAAACTCTTATTTGATAAATGTTAATATTGACATTAATGTTAATGTTGACATGTCTGTTTGCTCAATATAGCCATTGTTTTAACCCGTGTGAGAAAGTGTGGTAGTTGACACATGTTTTAAGCTCAACCGGTAGTGAGTTATACTTTTTTGCCGCAGTAAATGAGAAAGAAGATTGTCCCATTGCACTGTGTTTAAGAGGGATGGTCAGATTGGAATTTACAGATGAACGGGATGTTCTAGTCATTTGATCCGAGCGTAACTGAAAAAACTCTCGTAATGGAGGGGCAGCAGTGTTATGCAAGATTTTAAACAGCAGACGCATTTCAGAGTTATTGATCATATGATCAAAATTTAGCAATTTGAATCCATTTAATATATTACAATGATGGTAATTCAATGATCTTTTGTCAAATACTTTTAAAGAATGTTTAAAAAGTCTTTCCAGTTTCTTTCATAATGTTTTAGCAGCCTGTGACCAGCAGGTAAGACAATATTGTAAATGTGAAAAAATCATGGCATGGAGAAATACCTTTGAAGCCTCTATGTTTAGAGAGTTTCGAATATGTCTAAAATTTGCAATACTAAATTTTAATACTTAATACTTGTTTGTTGAAGGTCAAGGTTGAGTCTAAATACATTCCCAAATACTTGACTTCCTTGACATTATTAATAGTTTGCCCTGATATACTAAGTTGAGGGCCACAAATTTGTTTCTTACTGAAATATATTGTCACTGTTTTTTTAGTATTTAGTGTGAGGCATGAGTTTTGTAGCCATTGAGCAGTTTTATCAAGTGCTAATGAGAGCTTATCAGCCACTTCAGTCACATTTCTCCCATGGGTATATATGACCGTGTCATTGGCATACATTTGTATCTCTACATTGCATTGGGTGCAGGAGTTTTTTACTATTGAGATGTACCACAAGTTGTTCGGCCACTACCTTCTCAATTACTTTCGAGGCAGCAGGCAGAATGCTTATCTTATGCTTATGCTTAATTATTAGTCATAAGTTTCGTTGACGAAAGCAACACTAACTGCAACCACATGTAACAATTTGTTTATTTATTAATTTTTCTTGTTCATACATGCACGAAGGAATTCCTAGGGTTTCAATTTTACAAAGCAAATTTGTAGTTGACATGTCAGTGTCACAATATTATTCAAAAAGTCTTCAAATAACTGACAATGGCAAAGTTCTTTATTTGCTTTATTATAGCAAACATCTTCATCGAAAGTAATATTTGATGAGAAAATGGACTTACTTTTCACAATTAGTAATAAAACAATCACTCTTAGCAACAGGGAAGTACTGTATGTTTGCGTAGCATAGCGTCAAACATGACAATTTATGAGATTAATATCATGATTTGCTCCAAAATCACTATATAGCCTATATACACACACTTCAGAACACAAATTAAGATATTTTTGTTGAAATCCGATGGCTCCGTGAGACCTCCATAGCCAGCAATGACATTTCCTCTCTCAAGATCCATTAATGTACTAAAAACATATTTAAATCAGTTCATGTGAGTACAGTGGTTCAATATTAATATTATAAAGCAAAGAGAATATTTTTGGTGTGCCAAAAAAACCCAAAATAACCAGAGCCGTTGAAAAACAGAGTTGCGACACTCCCATAGACTTCCATAGGAACTTTGGAATGCGGAAGTAGCGCGTGTCGTGGAGCAGCCGATAGTTCCAAACACTGATAGTTCCAGCGCTGAACCCCATTCATTTTCATTGATTCTGAAGTTTGCTCGCTGGTAAGTTGTTGAAATTACTGCATTTTTTACATTTTAACACATTACCTGACCTCTCATGAATCTAGTCAATAAAACTATAGTTAATGTTTATTGGAAGATAATAACGTTAATTAGACTCTAATTGCAGCTAGCTTAAGTGACCAACACTTCACTGACTTTAGCTACCATAACCTGACGTCAGTTGGGCTACATTTACCTTTACATTTACAAGTTCATTGTCAAACAACGTTTATCTTCAGTTATTAGATTTGTTGTTAATGTTAGCAACACTTAGTTGCCAGTTCATTAAAGTACCAGAGAATAACACAGTAAGGAGGTTGAATACCTAGAAACACCTTCACAATCTAATGTAATTCAATACAACAGCTCTGCCATGAATTCTACTTTAATGACGTTTATAATCAGCCAGAAATGTGTAAATTCAATACTGAGGCCATAGTTAAAGGTGCTGTTTCACTACATTGTGTTCAGATGGGTTTCTTATTTACATACATGAGGTGGCCAGAATATTAAACACATCTGGATATAAAGCAACAAGTGCAAAAACACCCCCACAAACTATGACCTCAATGCTAAATCATCATTAAATTTACACCTCTATGACAGCATAATATATACATATATATATATATCTTTTCCCTTATTTGCATAATTTTTTTGGGATGAGCAAAATAATCACCCAGCTTCTTCCATAATGTTATTGTGTGGAAGAATAAAAATTTGAATAACAATAGTGGTTTGTATATAGATATGTTTTTTTTTTTTCTCATTTAATTTTATCTGTACTGGATTACAGAGCCAAAATAACAGAAATCATGACAAATGTCCAAATAGTTATGGACCTACAGTAACTGTAGGTGTGTGCTCTCCTGTAATGTCAACCTCATGAAAATGTTTTTGGAAATGTGTATTTAATCTGTTCTTCAATGTATTAACCTTAACACTGTTTACTCTTTCTTCACAACTCCCAGTTCTGTCCAGCAGCAGCAGGCTTGACTCGACTCCAGACCCAGTCTCCTCTAGGGCCTGACACAGGCCCAGTTTTCACCTGGAGTTAAGATGCATTTTGGTCGATCGGATCACTAGTGGACAAGAGAGAAACATACAACGTTTACACCTGGTGTTTTAATCCATCTTTTTTGTCCTCTTTCAACCACTTCTGTCCTGATTTCTTCGAGGGGGTGGGTAAATGTATGGGTTTTTACAGATCTTTCAATCTAATGGACAAAATAAGCTTGAGCAGTTTACATATGAACACACCCAGAGATGACAGGAAAACATACAGAGAGCATCAGTGTTCGTCCCTGCTCTGACAGCCATGAGACCAGCTGAACGCTGTGATTGTGTGTTAGAAATCAGTAATGGTGCGAGAACATTGTGATTGGTACGTTTTTCATCTTAAATCAAACTTGGGTCTTCAGCCAACAAAGTTTAAATCCAATCTAGCCAGCGTGCTTCCCATAATGTTATGCATTAGGTCAGTAGGAAGAGAGTAGACGGTCTTTAGTGGATGTTCAAACAGTCGACCACATGAGCGTTTACACTATGAAAGCAGTCCGGTTGAATGCATTTTCAAATACCTCTGGAAGTGGTCGAAAGTGGACAAACTCAAACCATTTTAGACCCCATTTACACCTGTATTTACACCTGTATTTAGTGTCGTCCACTTGTGATCCGATCAGCCAAAACGCATCTTAACACCAGGTGGAAACAGGCCCATGGTCTGCTTCTGACAGTGGAATGCTCTCACCCAAAAATTCAAGTAACTATAGCATTACTTATAGTGTGGAGTTTGAATGCTATTGTTATAAATGTATGTATAAGCATTTGACTGATTCTTGATTCACCTCCAGATCATCCTACAGCTGCCCTGGAAGAATGTAATGGCTATTGTGAACACCTATATTCCTTATATTCCCTTTCTGCCATCTTTCTCTCCCTGTATGAAGTCGAATGAGTTTCTTTGAAGACAGAACATTCAAAGAAAACTTACCTACCCTCTCACTGAATATAATATATAATTAAATGTTTTGTTGAATGCAATTGGTTGCCTTGTATATTTTTCACTGTTGACCAGACTTCTTTCTTGACTTAAACTGAGCAGCTTCATTCATTGATGTTCACTTGTTGTGCATGTTTATGTGAATGTATCTTAACATAACGCAACATTAGGATGTTAGTAATATTTATGACTATAGAAGCATGAGAAAAATATATACAGTACATGCTGTAAATGTATACCTTATGGGAGCAGCCCCCTTCCCTCTAAAATTAAACACTCACAAAAAATGAATTCAATTCAAAGGGCTTTATTTGCATGAAAAAATATATATATATATTTTTTTTTCATGCAAATAAAGCCATTTGAATTGAATTCTTTTTTAATTGAGATATATATATAAAATATTATTTGCATGATATATATATATATATATATATTACATGGTACATGCATACACATATGTTTGTATGTATTTGTGTGTTCTGATGAATGGTTTAGCCTATGTTTTAGGGAAGGTCATGATACATTAAGGTACATTAGCCATACTGAAGTGAATCCAGTTAACAGAAATGCTAATGTTATGGATCATATTCACTCAGTAACCATCTCTCAGTTACCTGTACATTTTAACAGACCACACTGTTAACGATAATGCCGTCTCTCTTTCACTCTCCAGATACAATACACTACTGTAAGTGTAATCAAAGTAGTAATAATTTTTATTCAATATTTAAACAGTATTATGCGTTAATATTTACCGAAAAAATTGCTGCAAATACAGTAGTTGCTGTGAATGTGTTTTACGTTATAGGAGCAGCCCCTCTTCCCTCCAAAATTAAACACAAAAACTGATTAGTGCTGTTTCCGCCGCTCCCCAGAAAAAAAGGCTATTATATGTATGAATTGTAAGTGTCAACGTAATAATCAATGTATATTATGCGTCAATGTGTACGGATAATTGCTGCAAATATAGCTACAGCTGTTTGTCCCGCTTAAAACCATACAAACTGGTCGACGGCGCGGATTTGTTTGGAACTATTGAGAGCTACAAGAACCACGTGACAGCGTGGCGGCGAGATCAAAGAGTGTCGCAACTCTCATATTTAACGGCTCTGAAAATAACGACTTATATAACGGCTGATTTCAAAACACTGCTTCAGGAAGCTTCGGAGCGTTATGAATCAGCATATCGAATCATGATTCGGATCACTTGTCAAACAGCCAAACTGCTGAAATCACGTGCCTTTGGCGATCCGAATCATGATTCGACACGCTGATTCATAATGCTCCGATGCTTCCTGAAGCAGTGTTTTGAAATCGGCCATCACTATATAAGTCGTCTTTTTTTTTTTTTTTTGGCGCACCAAAAATATTTATAATATTATAATATTAATATTGAACCACTGTACTCACATGAACTGATTTAGATATGTTTTTAGTACCTTTATTGATCTCGAGAGAGGAAATGTCATTGCTTCATATGCAGGCCTCACTGAGCCATCGAATTTCTACTAAAATATCTTGATTTGTGTTCCGAAGATTAACGAAGGTCTTACGGGTGTGGAACGGCATAAGGGTAAGTAATAAATGACAGAATTTAAATTTTTGGGTGAACTAACCCTTTAATTGTGAAAGAACTGATAGAGTCCACAGTGTAATAGCCAGCCTGTAGGAGTAAACTAAATACTTTGTTGTCATTCTATTAAAAAAAAAAAAGAGGAAGAGAGGAAGAACCCCTTTTCTGCATTCATGAGCAATTCCTTTTAAACTGTATATTTGTATTTGTTTTTGTAATTTGTACAGTGCACAAGAAGCAGTAGGCTACTTCACTTACCTGCCAAGGTACTGTTTCTGTAACATCTTCCGAGTAGATCAGGATGAAAGAGCGATGAACATTGTTGGCTAAAACCACTTGGAAACACCTTCAAAACACAAATAGACAGCATTTAAAACCTTCCAAACAAACCAAGATGGACCATTCATTGAAAATCAAAGATTACTGTAGGCCTTACCCCTCTAGCATTATAGTGTGGCACACTGTCCCAGGTAGCTTCAAAAGCTGAAGTAGCAGCAAAAGTTATGTTAGGGAATTATTTCTTAACAGCTGCAGTGGCTTGTGCCAGTACAGCACTGCTTGTATCCTCTCTATAGGAGATAGTTCCTCCACGTCTATTGTCAAGGCGAGTCCAAAGAGGAGCAATGATGTCTCTTCCGGAATCCAGAGAGGGGTTGTAGGCAGACAGTGGCATGGTAAACTTTAGATGGCCATTGTTGTTCACCTAAATTT
Source organism: Anabarilius grahami (assembly GCA_003731715.1). Lineage (NCBI taxonomy): Eukaryota > Metazoa > Chordata > Actinopteri > Cypriniformes > Xenocyprididae > Anabarilius > Anabarilius grahami. The sequence goes on along the minus strand of RJVU01008827.1, from coordinate 792,657 downwards.
TAGGACCACATTTTTTCAAAAGGACTTTAATGTTGAACATCTGTCAACAGTTAAACATCTGTTTAACTTATAACATGAAAGTAAGGTTAATCATCCAAGTGGATGCTGCACACTGGTGGTGGATGAGGAGAGACCCCTGATATGATTGTAAAGCGCTTTGGGTGTACAGTTGTAAATAAGAAAGCGCAATATAAATGCCTCATTAATTAATTCATTCATTCATTAATAATATAACTTAGATTACACATTTTTTAGTTTTACTCAAATTAGGGTGATGCAAAAATTAGTACACCCCACAACAAAATTACTTTGTATGGCCTTCATGATTTTTAACGATAGCACCAAGTCTTCTAGTCATGGAATGAACAAGTTGGCGACATTTTGCAACAACTATCTTTTCCCATTCTTCAAGAATGACCTCTTTTAGAGACTGGATGCTGGATGGAGAGTGATGCTCAACTTGTCTCTTCAGAATTCCCCACAGGTGTTTGATTGGGTTCAGATCAGGAGCCAATGAATCACTTTCACCCTTTTCTTCTTCAGAAATCCAACTTTGGCCTTAAATGTGTGTTTAGGATCATTGTCACTTTGGAAAAGTGCACGTCGACCAAGGGCACGGAGTGATGGTAGCATCTTCTCTTTCAGTATAGAGCAGTACATCTGTAAATTCATGATGCCATCAATGAAATGCAGCTCACCGACACCAGCAGCACTCATGCAGCCCCACATAAGGACACTGCCACCACCATGTTTCACTGTAGGCACCATGCATTTTTCTTTGTATTCCTCACCTTTGCGACGCCATACAGTTTTGAAGCCATAAGTTCCAAAAACATTTATCTTGGTCTCATCACTCCAGAGTATAGAGTCCCAGTAGTCTTCATCTTTGTCAGCATGGGCCCTGGCAAACTCTAGGCGGGCATTTTTGTGCCTGGGCTTTAGTAGAAGCTGCTTTAGTGGACGGCACCCATGCATGCTGCGTTCGTTCCGTAAGTTGAATAGGGAAGGCGTAGGACATACAGAATAAGCGTTTTGAAGAATGCGGAAAGCGGAAGCACGCTCAAGGCGATCATCTGTTTATATAAAACATATACAGTTGTATTTTTTTCGAAAATGACCGATCGTTTCACTAGATAAGACCCTTATTCCTCGTCTGGTATCATTTAAAGCCCTTTGAAGCTGCACTGAAACTGTAATTTTGACCTTCAACCGTCTGGAGGCCATTGAAGTCCATTATAAGGAGAATAATCCTGGAATGTTTTCATCAAAAACCTTAATTTCTTTTCGACTGAAGAAAGAAAGACATGAACATCTTGGATGACATGGGGGTGAGTAAATTATCAGGAATATTTTATTTAAAAGTGGACTAATCCTTTAACTTCCATGGACGACCTGGACGTCTCTGTGAGATGGTTGCAGTTCCATCTTTTTAAAATTTTTGTACCACTTTTGCTACAGTATTCTGACGGATAAGTAAAGCTTTGCTGATCTTCTTATAGCCTTCACCTTTCTGGTATAAAGAAATTATTTTCTTTCTCAGGTCTTGGGACATTTCTCTTCCGTGTGGTGCCATTGCTGACAGCATGAAATAGGAAGGGGTTTTATCACCCTTTTATAGTCATCTGTCTGCTGGACACCTGTATAATGAATAATTAGACTCACCTTTGGTTGAATTCTTGTTAAATTAGACATTTGTAGTCTAAAATTTAGCTTTGCTCCAGAGACTTTCAGTGGGGTGTACTCATTTTTGCATCACCCTAATTTGAGTAAAACTGAAAATTTTGTTCTCTAAGTTATATTATTAATCTTACATTCATGTTATAAGTTAAACAGATGTTATATAAAACTTAGTCTTTTCAACATTTTGGAAATTGTTTTTGTGTTCATTGAGATATTTAAAATGTTACTTTTCAAAGGGGGTGTACTCATTTACGCTGAGCACTGTATTTACAGCATGTGCAGTAACTCGTTCAAAGAGTCGTGAGACAAAAAAGGAAAAATGTATCAAGCTTAGTCAGATTCATGTTCATAATTTTGAGACGCAGTGAGGAATAATTCTGGAAGAATTTGCCTCAAAGGAAGAGCACTTTCAATTTCATTTCGATCGAGAATCAACTTGATCAACCCGATGATTTTGAATGGTAAGTTTTTTTATTCTTAAGTTCTTTATTCTAATTGTGATATAGTGTCTGTGAATATTAAAAAGCAAAAAGACTTTAAATATGAATCCTGCAAGTTGTGTGTGTCTCAGTGTGAATTAAGGGGGCAGATCGACGCACGGTTTCGTTTATTACACATAACTTACATTAGTAAATTGCCATATTGGCTATTCCCAAATATATTGCTATACTGAGATGACTGAAATTGACTGAAATATGTAATAAATACTGAAATAAAATGTGTTATCAATGTATTAAACTTCACATTAACATTTAGGCTCTATAATATAGCAAATATAATATATAAAATGCCATAGACGTAATATGAATGTTTAGACGCTTTGCATCACAAAAATACATTAAATTTTAAAGTATATTAAAATAGAAAACCATTATTTTAAATTGTAATAATATTTCACAGTATTGTTATTTTTTTCTGTATTTTTGATCAAATAGATGCAGGCTTGATGAGCATGAGATTTCTTTCAAAAACATTAAAAATAGTAATTTTGAACGGTACTGTAATTTAAAATATAGGCCATACAAAAAATATACAAACTTTTCTTCACATGATGTGCAATAATATAAAGTTCCATCAGGAATTATTTCTAGGTATAACCAGAAACTGACTCTCATTTATATAGTTAACTATATTCTAAATAAACTACAAACAAAAAAATTATATATTTCTTTTGTCATTGTATTCTTTCTTAGTTCACTCAGTCACATTCCTGACTGAATGGCTCATTATGCAGCTCATTACGGGCAGGGTCTTAATCTCCTCAGGTGTGAATCACAGCATTATTCATTATGATTCACACCTCCCCACATATAGCCTGTCTAAACAAAAAGTGTCTTAGAAATTTAAAATCAATACATTGTTTTATGTGTCCGAGTAGGCAGAATGATTTTTACATCATTGTGAAGCAAAAACTCTAGACTAAAATATACAGTTCCCAAAAGTCCCAAAAGTTTTGAGGCCATTTTTCAGTGAGTTATTTATTTATTTTGCTTTTCCAAAATCCACGCATATACATAATTCTTTCAAAAATACAAACATGTACATACTTGTTGCTCACATATTATTTTAGCCTAGTTTCTGCTTAATACAGTGTATGAGACTTTTGTCATTAATATGGTTATAATGCATCTGAAAAAAGCACAATGTCAAAACTACTCCAGGACCCCAAATCAGCCTCAGACCCCAGAGGGTTAAACATCACAAACATTGTAAAATCTTGCTAATTACTTACAAAGCATTAAATGGTTTAGTTCCTCAGTATTAGAGCGATCTCTTTATAGTCCTCATTATAGTCTTTAATGTCGATTGTGATATCAAAATTCTGGCCAGTTGATAATACCAAGAATATCAAAATCAAGATCCTTTTCCTATTTAGCACCCAAACTCTGGAAAAGTCTTTCTAGCCTTGTTCAGAAAGCATACACTCTGTCAGTTTAAATCTAGACTAAAATCACATCTCTTTAACCTGGCATACACATAACAAATTATAAAATTTTTACAATTTACATCCCTTGTTAGGCTGCATAAATTATGTCAACTGGAACCATGAACACTTCACATAATACCAAATGTACTTGTTACAACGTAAGATGAATGGCATCTACGCTAACATTAGTCTCTCTGTTTATCCCAAAGGTTATTGTAGTCAGCCGCATCCAGTCCGTATCCAGATCAGATGGTGGACTTGCACCTAGACACGACCACAACTCAGCCCTGAATGCCAGCAGTGACAATCTAGAAAATCCCCTGTGAAAGCCTAGTCAACACGACACCCATCAGCACAGACACTCAGCAAAGTCCACAAGAACAAGTCTTCTGCACAAACATATGACCAGGTTTGTCTCCATACTGGCATGATGAATCAGATCTTCAAGCAAAAGGAACTGGATGAAATATTTGAATGCTTCTATCCACAATCCTATTTCTAACTTGTGATGCAGCCTGAATCATAATCATACCATGCTCATTTGTTGGCACTAGTGTCGCACTGACACTATTGGATGAGAACTGAACTGAGGTGGACGATGACATCACTGTTTTCTGCAGAACTGCTTCATAGATGAAATGAAATGAACTAATTTAATAATTGATGATCTTTATAACAGAACTGAATCGGACCAGCAGTTCAGGGGAGTTCTTTGGGTTCGGGCCCAATTTCAAGCTTGGAGCACTCCCCCTGGACAGCACGGCAAATATGCATAACCTTTATCTAATTATATTTCACGAGTTCACATTTACATAAAATGAAATACAGTAAGAGTTATGTGTATTTGGTGTGCTGTCTGGGGGGAGGGTTCCGAGCTCGGAAGTTTTGGCCCGAAACCAGAGTACCCCCCCAGTTGTGGTAAAAGTAGATAGAACTGAAGTGAGGAAAAGGAGGGATGCTAATAAACTGTCAGACGAACAGAGGTAAGTCTGCTGCGTTTATACCTCTTGTCGTTGGTTTGCATTGATTAACTGAATGCTCTCCACCTGAGCTGATTAGGTTAATTATCTGCACTTGTTCCTCCCGAACTTTGTTAATAAAACATCATGTAAGTGTGAACTACTAGATAACCTGTCACAATCACCAGCTGGTGTGACCAGGTTGACCACTAGAGGGCACTCCTTCCCTGACCTTTGCCACTCAGCCATTAACTTTAGTCCTCATAATTCTTTGCCCGGACTTATCATGAATGATGAGTCCAGCTGTTGTTCATTACATTTTTAGTCTTAGTCTCAGCCTACTTAACCACGTTTCTCTCTGTCATTGAGGTTTTTCAAATGCTACGCTGCTCTTCTGCACACTCTCTCCTGTTCTTGTCTCTTGGTTTTATAGACTTTGCCTGTTTGTGGATTTACCCTTTTGCCTGAGGTTCCTCTCTGTTTGGATTGCTTTGCAAGACTCATTCATCATTAGTTTTACTTTCATGTATTTTTTGGTTTGTTTTTATCAGTCACATGTTTCTTTGTCTTTGTTTCCCACCACTCATCTGTTTCAATGAACACTAATCTTCCACCACAGCTTTAACATTTAGTTACCTCTGTGTATTTAGTTCCTCTGTGTTCAGTCTTTAGTTGTCAGTTGATGTTTGTGTATGTATTAGTGTTGTTTATGCTCTTGTGCACACTGTTACTCCTGCTTGCCTTCTAGTAAATAAAACCTTGTTTAAATTTTCTAAATCCTGTCTTTTGTCCATCTTCATCATCTTCAGCCTTGTGACAGATCAACCGACCCAAATGGATTATTCAGCACGATTTTCTGTTACTGCTCGTGAGAGCTTGGACTTTTTAACCTTCATGAAAAAATTCTGCCTTCTTGCCGTCACCAGCCGCTTGATGACAAGACCCTGAAATCACTGTTCTGTATTGGAGCCAATTACCATCACCCCGTAGATCCCCCAGACACCTCTGGGCTAAACTGGAGGGACGCCATCGGTGTCTGGTGAGTGTTTACCCCAGTCCAGAACACAGCTGAACCCAGAGCCCGTTCCACCACCATTGACCACGAAGGAATGGTGTAAGCTCCCCACAGACAGAGAGCTATCACCCGCCACGACGCGTCAGCCAGGGCCCGAAAATAAGAGAACCCTCGCCACCGAAGAGGAGCCCCCCAGTGAGTCTGATCAGGGGTGTGAGCCCATGTTATAAGTGGCGAAGAGTATATTGGTGAAAATTAAGACTGAGGACTGGCTGATGGACTTCAGCACGGAGGTATCATCTACCACACTTTCCCACCACATTTCTGTTTTTTCATTGCTGTTTTTAAACAGCACTATGGACTGTATAAACGCTTTATCTGTTTTCTCTGAACCTTCGTTGCTGTTTTTAGACAGCACGGACAACTGCGTGGACGGGGTCTCGTCGTTGTCCGGATAGCATCATCTGTTCACCATCTCCCGTCTCCTTCTCTGTGTCATCACCTCGGCTACCTCCAAAGGCCCCTCCAACCCTCCCACACTTCTTCTACCACAGCACAATGTCGTGCCTACAGGAGGGGGTGTTCTGTCAGGGATATCTAGATTCATTGATCATTAGTTTCACTTTCATGGAATTTCAGTTTGTTTTCATTAGTCACGTTTCTTTGTCTTTGTTTACCGCCACTCATCTGTTCCGATGGACACTAATCTTCCACCACAGCTGCACATCATTTAGTTTGTTATCTCTGTGTATTTAGTTCCTCTGTGTTTAGTCTTTAGTTGTCGGTTGATGCTCGTGTACAATTAGTGTTATGTTTATGCTCCCGTGCACACTGTTACTCCTGTGTACATTCCAGGGCCCAGTTTATGGCCGGGCCCCTCTCTGTCTGTAAAGGTGGACAAAGGTTTTTCAAAATTTTGATTGGATCTTGGTGGACTAACACAAACAAACTGTCCAATTCCATCAGATAAAGATGCAAGGACAACATCCCAGACACCTCTTAGAGGGCAAGAAGACCACCTCTGGTACCAAGCCCAGCAAGCACAGGACTTCTCATTGGTCCACATGCAGTTTCTGCCCTTCACCAATCTAGAGACTAATTCCTAAGGTTGGTCAGTGACTACTATAAAAATTCCTCAGGAGCTCAGCAGCAGTGGGTAAAACAAAGTGACATCACAATGATCCATCCAGAACCATTCATAACTATATCTGGAAACCATAAAACTGTTGTAAACTACACACATCCATTTCATTCTTATTCAGATAAATAAGTATTGTCATTGACCGCTATCTATAATGCAACATCTTACACAAATTCAGCTGGCAATGTACAAATGAATGAATGTTTGAAAGTTTGATCTTTTTCCATCATGTTTGGTCTCTATTTGTTTAGAATATTGGCAAATGTATTCTGGTGGTGATTTGGAAAGTGAGAAATGCATTGGTAATCTTTAAAGACACTTTAAAAATGTCCAACTGTGTGGTTATGCATTTGAGTTCCACAAAGGAGAGAAGGATGGGCCACACTGTGTGTGTCCCCTCTGATACCAGCAGCCAATCGCAGCACTCGAATGGAGAAGTCCCAAATTGCAATCTCCTCCCAACTGGAAAGGGATAAAGGTACCCTTCATCAGACACTCCTTGTTCTGAATCTCCCATCATAACATAACAGATACTGTGTACAAGTTCTGAATCTCCAGTTCATTGAGAGAGACATTAACAGATACATTCTCGTTATGAGTCTCGGGCCTGTGAAGGTGAGACTGTAACAGATACAACGTTCTGAGTCTGTCTGTAAGGGTATAGACAGGAACAGATCAACAAAGTTCTGAGCCTCTGGTTCATCCAGAGAGACAACAACAGATCCCATAATCTGAGTCTGCAGCTTGAGAGGCAGCTACAGATACGTCCATGTTCTGAGCCTCCAGTCTGTGAGGAAAGAGACATTAACAAACACAGAGATACTCAGCTCTATATTTCTTCATGCCCTGACGAAACTTACCAATTCACAAAATTAATGGAATGCATAGCTCATATAAAAAAATTGCATGACTAGTAATTTCCTACTTCTAAATTCAGAAAAAAACTGAGATTCTAATCATTGGACCAAAAACCACTGTACTCAATAACCTAGAATACCTTTTAACACTTAATGGCTGTTCTGTCAAGTCTTTGTCGTCACTTAGGAACCTGGGTGTGCTGTTTGATACCAATCTTCATTTGAAAGCCACATTTCTAGCATCTGTAAAATTGCATTCTTCCATCTTAAAAATATATCTAAACTACGACATATGCTCTTAATGACCAATGTGGAACAGTCAGTTCATGCGTTCATGACCTCAAGGCTAGATTACTGTAATGCTCTACTGGGTGGTTGCCCTGCTCGCTTGATAAACAATTTACAGCTGGTCCAAAATGCAGCAGCTAGAGTTCTTACTAGAACCAGGAAGTATGACCATATTAGCCCGGTTCTGTCAACACTGCATTGGCTCCCTGTTAAACATTGTATAGATTTTAAAATCTGGCTAATTACTTTTCAAGTTCATGCCTTGTTTCATTGCCTTGTTTGTTATATTTGCCACGTGCTCCCTGATATCATCTGATTCCCTTGTCCTCATGTGAACATGTCATGTGCTTCCCTAGTCTCATGTGTTATGTTCTCATTGGTTGATTTAGTCATGTGGTTTCTCAGTTCTGTTCTGTCGTTGGTTCTTTGTCTCATTGTCCACAGGTGTTCCTTGTTTGTCATTAGTCTCTTTGTATAAATAGCCCTCATGTTTCATTGTTATCTTGTCCAGCTTTGTTCCCTGTAATCCACTGTTTGGTGAGTTTTACATCACGTTGTGATGTGAGATAAAGCCTCATGAAGCATTGAAGCTTTTCAGCCAAGTGGTTCAAAAAAGGGTTCATTTCTTGAGGCTTAATTTGCTCACAATACCACCTGGTGGTCAAGTGTGTAAACAAGCATTACATTTTTTTTTCTGTGCTTCTAATATGTAAAGCTGCTTTGAAACAATTACCAATTGTAAAAAGCGCTATATAAATAAATTTGACTTGACTTGACTTGACATTGCAGATGACCTGATGTGATCAGTGATACATTTTATTTTGCGCCAGTTAAGGCTTAGAAATAACAGTGAAGAAAAAATCAATTTCCACATAGACTAATCTATTTATACGAATATAATGATTGTATATAACATAACTGTGTAATAAACGTATTGGCTTCAAATGAATGGGACTATTAAATGTGTTTAAATAAATTATTTGGTCATAATATGCAGGAGGGACGATACTATTATTCTAAAACCACACATTTTGATGGGATCCCATGGGTCGCTTATGTATATATCAAAATGTCGCGCCAAGATTCGAACCACATCCTGAACCAGTCAGGTGGAAGCGAGGCTTCGAACGTCATCAATGACCTCATTGGTCTAAAGCGATACAATCCTCAATACGCGTTTCACTGAAAGCTTCCGGGATTTCTCAACACACGCTCCGAAGCCTCGGCACAGAACGTAACATCACTAACATCACGTCACGTCATGTTACGTTATGTTATGATTAGTAGTGATGGGAAACCAAGGCTTTCTGAAGTATTTGAGGCTTTCATTAAATTGTGCCGAAAAACGGTTCATTACTCAAAGCTTTTAAGACAGTGCCCATTAGTGACATCTGGTGGTCAGACTTGTTTTCTCCATCATATCTAAATCATCGCAGAGCAGATCTACGGATTGAAAAAGCATGTGACCAAAGCTTTGGAAGTCTGTGACATACAGAATCACTCTTGTCTGAATCAGTTTTTATCTAATCTGATGTAATCTCATCTAAATTAATTTGTGACAATGAGACCACAACTCGTGTCAAGTCAAGTCACCTTTATTTATATAGCGCTTTTTACAATGCAGATTGTGTCAAAGCAGCTTTACATTGATAACTGGTACATAATTTTGGCTGCACAGCAGCTCTTAAAGAATAGTGTCAATGCAGGCAGATCAGAAGCACTGTTGATTAAATGTCAAGAATACTGTTGAATATCAAATGTCAAGTCAAATGTCAAGTGTCCCCAACTAAGCAAGCCAAAGGCGACAGCGGCAAGGAACCCAAACTCCATCAGGTGACATCAGGTAGCAAACAGGGGGCAAACAGGTGGCAAACAGGTGGCAAACAGGTGGCAAACAGGTGGCAAACAAGTGGCAAATAGGTGTTAAAATGGAGAAAAAAAAACCTTAGGAGAAACCAGGCTTAGTCAGGGGGCCAGTTCTCCTCTGGCGAACAGTGCTTTGTTACGAATCAGGTTGCTATCATAAGTCTGATAGGATCGCAACAATCAAAGTGTTTATTTCAGTTCCATCCAGTTGAGGATCGTATTCATCACGCCGGTATGGACGGTTTGTTGAGGAACTGTGCTACTGGCTGTCGTGTTGATGATGTCTTCACAATGGATGATCTAGTCGACTCGATCTCTGCTGATACTTCAGGGCTGCGTTGTGGTCGTGTCATGGCGCCGGTCCTTGGTCTCAGCTGGATACGGCCCGTATCCGGTTGACTACGGTAAACCTCGGGATAAACAGAAAGACTAATATTAGCGTAGATGCCATTCTTTTTCTGATGTAACGAGTACATCTGGTTGTGGCAAGGGGGGCATGATTCAGCGAAGTCTGCAGCGGGAGAGAGAGGCAGGAGACGCACGGTGAGTGAGTGGATTAAGCCTAAATAACAAACACCTGTCTCTTGTTCCAGTAATTGGCGTGGAGAGAGTATAAAACACCAGGAGAAGCAGGAGCGAGTGAGAGAGAGAGGGACTACTGGCTGACGCACACTCCCACACAGCGTGGAGCTCATCTGTTGTGAAACTTGTGATACTTTATGACCGTTTTGTGCCTGTCTGCACACCTTTTTGATTTTCTTACGAATAAAACACAGTCAGTAGTCCAGTCGACCCCGTCCTCTTCCTTCCTTACATCCTCGAACATTGTTACACTGGTGTTATAGAAAGTGTTTCCGGTTTCCGGCTGACCTATTTTATGCAGCCTAATAATCCTTTAACGGATTTGAAAATATAAATTGATAATGTGTTATGTGTATGCCAGGTTAAAGAGATACGTTTTTAGTCTAGATTTAAACTGACAGAGTGTGTCTGCATCCCGAACAATGCTAGGAAGATTGTTCCAGAGTTTAGGTGCCAAATAGGAGAAGGATCTACCGCCTGCGGTTGATTTTAATATTCTAGGTATTATCAGCTGGCCTGAATTCTGATATCGCAATAAACGTGAAGGACTATAATGCATTAAGAGCTCGCTTAGGTACTGGGGAGCTAAACCATTTAGTGCTTTGTAAGTAATTAGCAAGATTTTAAAATCTATACAATGTTTAACAGGAAGCCAATGGAGTGATGACAGAACTGGGCTAATATGGTCATACTTCCTAGTTCTAGTAAGAACTCTAGCTGCTGCATTTTGTACGAGCTGTAGTTTATTTATCAAGCGGGAGGAACAACCACCCAGTAGAGCGTTACAGTAATCTAGCCTTGAGGTCATGAACGCATGAACTAACTGTGTCACGTGTAACCTGGTCAACGGATTCACATATTGATCAATAATATAAAATATACAATGATGTGATCATAACTGACATGAGTAGGTAAAAAATATTTTAGGTGAGCTGTTTAACCTTTATGTTCTGTTCAGGGTCTCTGAGACCCCAGCACTAAAACATGATTAAATGCATTTTCCTTTATGCATCAGCTGAAGCACCAATTTTTTTCAAACCAGCTGTCTCGACTTTCCGATACTGCATGACGTTTGAAGCTTCAAACGTCAGCAATCACGTGGTATTGTCATTTCGATACAAGCATCGGTACAGTGTGCGATTCAATGGTGCTTTGAAAACTGCGTCGGAGCATCTGAGCCCCAGTATCAACCGTCCCATCACTAATGATTAGTCAAGTCTTTGTTTATTTTGTACACGCTTATGTTAAATAAATACTGCACAGGGGTTCTCACTACGCTCGACTCCAGTGGAATCATTACACAAAGCAATAAATGGTTTAGCTCCCCAGTACCTGAGCGAGCTCTTAACGCATTATTGTCCTTCACGTTTATTGCGATCTCAGAATTCAGGCCAGTTGATAATACCTAGAATATCAAAATCAACCGTAGGCGGTAGATCCTTTTCCTTTTAACACCTAAACTTTGGAACAGTCTTCCTAGCATTGTTCGGGAAGCAGACACACTCTGTCAGTTTAAATCTAGACTATAGCCCTATTCGGACGGGATTAGTTTTACCTGGGGAGGTGGGGTAAAGTAATTATTACCAGAGCTTCTCAGTGATTTTAGTCCCGTCCGAATGTGCCATCTCAGTAATCATTACAGACAATGTCAGTAAAGATTACTGCGACTTTTTCCTTCTGTAAAAAGGTCCGGAAAAATTACCTCAGGTAATGCTAATCCTGTTCGAATAGACCCGCTGTAAATATGTACGGTAAAATTCCGTCATTTCCTGTTTAAAACTAGTTTTCTGCGCATTTTTCAAGCATGGAAGCACTTGAAGAAAGATTAATTTGTGTTGTAGTAGGTGGTGCCAAATCTGTGGCAAACATCAAGTAACGTTTTTTTCAGAGCAAAAAGAAGATCGAAGCAATTCTCAGAGGCACAAAACTAATTTTATATTTAGCAAAGTGCCTATTACCATCATAAAACAATCAGAATTTAATTAATAAATCGTTTGACCGGACCTAACTGTTGTATATAGTTTATATATTTAGATTATATGTGTTTGCGTACATGGTATCAGGAAGCAACGTATACCCATGACAGGGAGGTGACGGGGGTGCGTAAATCGAGTTACCCCTCCCACTTCTGCTGAGTTTTACTGAGATGTCTTGTCCCGTGCGAATTGGCCAATTAATATTACAGACGTCCTGAGGTAAAATTACTTTACTCCACCTCCCCATGTAAAACTAATCCCGTCCGAATAGGGCTTAAAACCACATCTCTTTAACCTGGCATACACATAACACAAAATATGTAAATTGTTAGGCTGCATAAATTAGGCCAGCAGGAACCGGGAACTCTTCCCATAACACCTGATGTACTCGCTACGTCATAAGAAGAATGGCATCTACGCTAATATTAGTCTCTCTCTGTTTATCCCGAGATTTGCCGTAGTCTGCCAGATCCAGGCCGTATCCAGATGAGATGAAGATCCTGCACCTATAACCTTTCCTTTCCCTATGTATAGATAAAACATTATCAAAATGATTCCAGTTTGCATAAATCCTCAGAAACTACTATTTTTTCTGTATTATGTGGGCCAGACAAGTAATTTGGCAATTTCACTTTGTAAAAAAGACTGCCCACATACACATTCAAATGTGCAAACCTATAGACTAAACACGTAAATGAATGGCAAGAATACATTAAAAGTCTTCTGTTTTCAACAAAAAGGTGTAATAATTATTTTTTACAATGGAAGTGATTCAATCAAAAACCTACTTTAGCTTAATAACTTTTTCCAAGAGCTGCTGTAAAGCCAAAACAATCTCTGTCCATTAATTTTCCTATTATCACTGTGAAGCTGCTTTGAAATAATCGTATTGTGAAAAGCACTATATAAATGAAGATGACTTGACATGACTTAACGACTACAGAGAGACAAAAGTGGATTGACCAAGTTCTGAGTGTTTGGCCCAGAGAGGCAGAAGACACACAGAGACACTTTCAACAAGGTTAAGCTCAGGAGAGTAAACCTTCACTTCAAGGTACCTTCGTCTGCGTGTTCCAGATTAAGTACCTTCTGCACCTACGTCAGGGGCTCGTGTGTGTTCCAGATTTTAAGACCCTTTGGTGCTCCAGGAGATCAGCATCCCACTGAGCTTTGTGTTCAAGGCTGCTGAAATAGATTCCGGCTCCTTTCCCCACTGCATTGTCACCCTGCTCAACCAGTGGAAGATGTCACCATAATCTGATTCAACCATATTGAACATAAATATTACTTAACCAAACCTCTTTCCAGAGACCTTGGCATAGTTGTATATTATCAGTATATGATTTCCAAATTCACATTAGATGTAATATAGCTGATGTCCGTTAATAGCAAATAATCTTTCATTTATTTGTTTGATGCATAATAAGGTTCTTCACTTTATTATTTTCAGAGAAACAACAGCTTATCTTTCCATAAGATAATATAACTCTTCCATAGCCAAACCCAACTTAATCACTTGTATTTTATGTATCTTATGCACTTCATTCCTTTATCATTCATGGTATTCATTTAGTAGTTGTTACATATTCTTGTTTATCTTTTGTTAATAAAATGTATTTTATTACACGTGTCTTCCTTGTGCTGATAATACAGATGAGGTTCTACAAGTTAGCAATTTCACCAATCTTTCAGATAAATTAACTGACCAACTCCATTCACTTTACATTAATTCTAAGTTATTGAACAGCCTCCTGTTGGGACTGTTCTCATACTGCCAAGGTAAAAGACCTTGATTGGTGCCCGGAGAAGGGGGAAGGGGTCATCTGATGTACTCATAACCACACCTTAAGTGACGTGTGTTCCAAAAATCACCACGTCGGCGGTGATGTGATTACCAATCCCTTTTTTTTTTTTTTTTTTTTACATCTCCTAGGGTCATTTCAGAGGGTGTTAAAAGTTTATTTATTTTCCTTAACTTTTAATAATGTGTTGTAAACTGTGTGTATTATTGGTTGTACACTGCCCTCCAAAAGTTTGGAAACACCTGTGGCAAAGAGTGGTTTTGGACAATTTCAGCATAAATCCTTATCATTTTTTGGTGCAAATACATTAAAGTAACTTGACATTATCATTGAAGACCAGCAATAATAATTTTCATTTTGATTACATAATAATGGCAATATATATATGTCAAAGTCAGGCATGCCCTTTTGTCAGCTGTGATGCCTGGTTACTGGTTTAAACTTGGCCCAGGTTTGTAAAAGATTTTTGGGTCAGCACACCTTAATAGCTTCAACAATTGATTGCCAATTAAGTTTAGAATACAATGAACCAATTAGAACCTAGTTTAGGTTAGATAGCTGCTAATGGTGGATATTTTGAAGAATATAAAATTTAAGTTTTCTATGTATAAACTGTTTATGTAATAAAATATGTTTTCGTAGTTTGTGTTGTGTTGCAAAATAATCACAAATTAAAAAGGATTCATGCCAATATTGTCCAAAATCCCTCTTTTCTAGGACGTTTCCAAACTTTTGGAGAGCAGTGTATGTATTTGTTTATTTTTGCTATTTTCATGTACATTGCTCTAGAAAAAAAGTTGAGTTGAGAGTTGAGTATTTTACTTGGTGTCCTTGGATGGGTGAAAGTAAAATCACTACATCTGCCTGCCTTCTAGTAAGTAAAACCTTGTTTATATTTTATAAATCCTGTCTTCTGTTTGTCTTCATCTTTGTGACGCTATCGTTTCTTAGGCGGTGTTATTAAATTTTATATCAATGCACCAGTTTGGAGGCGTTACTTGCTTTTGTTGTTTGTGTCTTTGATGGGGATTCCCTTCTGTGGCTTCCTTGCTGAAAAAGGATTTTCCAGGTTCGTTGATTTGCTGGAGGGCTTTTCGCGTCTGGAGTGACGTCTTGGGCAGCCAATCAAATGGTGTATTGGCAATGAATAGAAGCAAAGTCTGCAGTTTGAAGTTGAAGTTTGAAGCAACAACTATAGAGTTGTGGACTGCGGCTTAGCTGCAAATCTTAGCTTGGAAAACAAGACTCAATGGAAAAGAAAAGAACCTAAGTAAAAGAAGAAAAATTAAATGAGACGAGAGTAGTTAGATGGCTTGCATGATGTTGCTTTAGGCTCTAACCCATATTACCAATGCTATCCACATCCTTCTCCTAATGCTTTGTTTGTATCCAGAGTTTTTAAACTCAGATGTTTGTCCAACCCTTTGAAAGAGTTCTGACCAAGTATGTCTTTGGTTCAAGGGTGTGACTGTTTCTTCTCCTCTCACATAAATTACAGTTGTTATCTTATTAGTCACATGGTATCTTAACTTACCTGCTGTAGCAGGGGATAATTTAAACATTATTTCTATAATACGAATATGATACATTTTACACAGATTTGATTCATACCACAGGTATTCTATGAATTATAAATAGTTATCAAAAGGACATAAACAATGAGTGATTAAATAATATTCAAAAGTGTGTATTGCAGACATTATGTAGAATTATGCAATGAAATGACATTTGATTATTTGACATTTGATTAGTCTGTCTAGCATTGTTTTGGAATCATCTGATGCATTTTGATCTGTAAAGGCAGTCTCTATGGATTTTAGAGTGGATTTCAGTCCTGTGTTACAGAGGTAACTCAGAGGTCTTAAGAAGTTTTGTCTTGGGAATCACCCAACCTTTAGTGTTAACTCATGCAAACTCATGTGAAAACTTTTAAACAGGATGAAGATGTCCAAATTTTTCTTATTTTGTTGAAACATCTTTTTAAAAAAAATATATATATTTTTTAGTACTGACCTTTGGAAGCAACAGAAGATACTTGCATGTTTCCCGGAAGACAAATTTACCTTATAAAATTTACCTTGATCTTCAAATTCAAAATGTTTTCACCCCCCGGGTCTTAATGCATTGTGTCAACAGTCATAGATCATCCAGGTAACCACACACAATTTTATATTTCTGATGGATCTGCCCTTATTTCTGTTTTGTAAAAGAAGCTTACTCTATTAAAGAGTATGCTAAATGTTGGAGTTTACATTTTACAATGGGGTAAGTCACTATGGTTTTCTCATGAATCAGAATGCACAGCTGGAGTAATTATATAAAAAAGTAATGTTAAATAATTAATGTACAATTACACATTCTATTCTTACTATGTGAGTAGAGTTACATTGCAATAGTGATTCATTCATCCTCCACAAAGCAAAAAGTAGCTCTCAAATGCTCAATTAATTGTTTAAGAATTCACAAATGCATGATATAAAAATTAATTATAATACAAATAGCAGTTTTAAGATTAAACAGTTTTATTCATGTAGTATTACTTCATGAACACTGTAAAAAGAAAACAAATTTTCTTTCAATTTAAATTTTTTTTTTAGTCCAGCATGCAGTCACAAAAGCCCCACCCTTAAATTTTTTTTTTATTTTTTTTAATAACACCCTGATTTGAAAAACACCGTCTTAAAACAAAATGATTTCTTTCTGACAGCATTCATTGTTCATCTAGCAGGTTTGTTAATCTAGCTCTCTTAAAGACCCATGCTGATCGCTGCAGAGTGATGGAATTCCAAAGATCTGCGCCTTCTGCGTCTACGTCCAGAGTTGCATGACTGAGGATGACAGACATTAAACATTATTAACATGATTTGTGCAATGCATTTAAAAAAAAAAAAAAGTTTTCTTTCCGAGAGATTCCAAAAACAACTGCATTATAAAATGTCTAATTTGCTTGGTGGTTACTGCCAAAGCAATGCAAGGGGTGGATTATTAAAAAATACTATGAATATGATACCTGTGCACATCTGCCACTCTGTACCAGGCAGAGGTGAACCTGACAGTGCAAAAAAATGCGATCGGAAGCTCCTGTGAATGTGAACATCCTGAAGGAGAAATGGCTTGTTGTGTCAATGCCATTCTGTAAAACTTTCACTGTTTCATCCTCAGGGTTGGGACATCTAGAAAAAGAAGAAATGAGTTGTATAAGCCATTTCACAAGTCTATAACGCTTCCAGTGCACCAAAAACCACAGGATTAATCCAAAATAGCAAGCAGAATAGTCTAAGCAGGATATTTTTCTTAGTTTTCTGTCAGCTGTGCATGAGAATTAATTTCCTGAAATGTGATTCCCGTGGAAATATGTGTCATCTCTGTGCTACAATAAAAATAAACACACAATTTTGTAGTACAGTTGTTGCTTGTGTGCTGCCTTTGCAGATTAAGATACCATTTCAGGGTGCCTAATTCAATAACACTACACATATGGAATTCCCTATATACACTGCCCTCCAAAAGTGGAGAAAGTTTCGAAAACGCCCGTGGCAAAGAGTGGTTTTCGATGACATCAGCATAAATCCTTATTATTTTTCGGTGCAAATACATTAAAGTAACTTGACAATATCATTGAAGACCAGCAATAATAATTTTCATTTTGATTACGTAATAATGGAAATATACACGTCAAAGTCAGACCCTTTGCCAGCTGTGATGCTAGTTACTGGTTTAAACTTGGCCCAGGTTTGTAAAAGATTTTTGTGTCAGCACACCTTAATAGCTTCAACAATTGATTGCCAATTAAGTTTAGAATACAATGAACCAATCAGAACCCAGTTTAGGTCAGATAGCTGCTAATGGTGGATATTTTGATGAATTGAAAATTAAATTTTTTTCTATGTATAAACTGTTTATGTACTAAAATATGTTTTCGTAGTTTGTGTTGTCCCTTATCAGTGCAAAATTATCACAAATTAAAAAGGATTCATGCCAATATTGTCCAAAACCCCACTTTTCTAGTGTGTTTCCAAACTTTTGGAGGGCAGTGTACTTACAACCCACTTCTCAAATTATTTCACAGTTTTCCCTGTTTGAGACAGCAATAAATGTAGTCAGTTAACCATGAAAATGTAAAGTCAGTTACTCACTCTCCAATGATCAGATTCCAGCGAATTTGATATTCACTATAATTAACTGGTGTGGCCCAGCAGTTGTCCAGAATTGCTGCAATCTGCCTTCTATCCACTCCTTCCAGCTCAACTGCCACGTACATCTGCTGGTTCACCTGCACTTCCACATCCCCCTGATATGGGCTGGTAAACTGTGCATCATGATAAGGAATCATGCGGATCTGGTATGTGCCCTGGCCAGGAAGGTTTACGCTTACCACACTGTGGGGCAGAATGTAAATGTTACATGAACTCTTTCTTCAGTACACACTCAATGGGGAAAAAAATGTGAGAAAGGAATAGGCAGCAATGGGCATGACCAAGACATGAAAAATACGCACCAAACACTACAGATGCACAGCATGGCTGGGATGCACAAAGAATTTAATTTCACAAAATGATTCTGGTTCCTAACTGATTTGGTGACCAATATAAACATTTAGAATAGACCATATTAAGAAATGTATTCTCATTACTGCCCTCTGTTACCAGCAACATTATTGGAGCTTCATGAAATCATGAAAATTATCAAATTGTACTTATTTTATGTTTACTTTTATTGAAAAATAATACCTCAATTCCCTTTCAAAGTGAAACTCAACACCGTGTCATGGAGTTGATGCTCATCATGAGCCAGTATCTGAAGAACGTGTCCTACAGGCAATCTTGATTGGCTATCACAATCAGGTGACATCACAGGTGCACTGGAAGGGTATATAAGGGTGCCTAGAAAGAACAACTTTTCAAGGTGTCTGGTGTACCTTCCCTTCCTCCCTGATCTCCATAATGAGTTTGTGAGATAATCCATTCTCGCCTCGTGTTTACACCCCTGTAGTGAACAGCTATGCTAATTTAAAGGGCCTTACTCAACATGGCTATGTGGGGATGCCCCAGTTCGAAGATTTGCTCGTGAGATATCTCATTCTTGGTGTGGCGACCTAGTGGAAGGCTCCTACCTTGCCATCGGAGCCATGCCAGATGGCATCTAGGCTCAGTGGCAAGGTGTATGTGATGGCAGGTCAGGCCAGCAGAGCTCTGCTCACCATGTCGGTGTTGCAGGCGTATCAAGCCAACCTATTAAAGGATCTGAGTGAGGGAGCATGTCAGGATGCGCCTGTGACTTCACCTGACTGCAATAACCAGTCAAGATTGGCATGTAGCACATGTAGCACATGTGCTTCAGACACCAGCTCATGAGGAGCATTCCCATAGCGTCAACTCTATGATGCAGTGTCTCATTCCTCTTCTCAAGGAACTGGGGTTCCAGTTTAAATACCTGATTTAGTGTACTGATTAAAGTACAAATACCTTGATGAAATATTACACCAGTAAAGTACAAAAAAAAAAAATTACCTGGACATACCTACATATAAAATGATGTGCATACTCAAAAATTATTTCTGGTGGGCCACACTGCCCTTTGCCCATTGTGTACTGCAAATTCTGTTTGATGTTATGATAAATTACTTACAAAGTTTCTCATTTTAAGGCTACTTTGTATAAATGTATCTGCTAAATTAATAAACAGGGTTCCCACTCTTTCATGAACACCAGATTCAAGGACTTTCAAGGACTTTTTAAAGCACCGTTTATTTTAAATCAAGCACCTATCAAATTCAAATCCCAGCATATAAAGCGTCATGAAAGACCTCTTACAGTAGGGTTACTTAAGGTTACTTTTAACCCGGAAGAGGTACAGAATCATTTGTACATTAATTTTGAAAATATATTAAAACTGTTTGCAGCTTCCTTATCTCTGATGTTAGCAATCTTTCCACACTAGTTTTGGTTTTCATTTTTTATGAATCATTACTTGAGTAAAAACTTTATAATACAGAGAGAATATTGTAAAAATAAACTTTGCAATTGATGGAAAAAATTATATGGGTTATAAGGATTATATGGATCGTAATTGTGGCTTATAAAGTCAGAATCAGTATATTATAGATAAAAGCTTGCAATTCCTTGGGGGAACGCCCCCTTGGGGGAAACTAACTCTACATAATATGCATAACATTCTTATTAATAAGTAGGGGTGGGCGATATGGCAAAAAATATCACAATTTATGATTTGATCACAAATCTTTTTCATGTTGGTTTTATTATTTTGCCAGTGACTGAGCAGTACAGTCAAACTAATTTCCCTATATATTAAAAAAGTAGCCTTAAAAGGTAACAAAATATAAAAGAAAAAAGAATGACAGACTTTCAGCCCAAAGTGGATGAAAATAAAAATAAAGAAGTTTCTTGTTAAAGCTACTGTATTAAAAAAAAAAAAAAAAAAAGGAAATTCTGTCATTATTTACTCACTGTAGATGTTGTTTTAAACCCGAAAAAAAAAATTCTGTTGAACATACAAGTTTGTTTTTTTGAAGAATGTGGGTAACCAAACAGTTGCTGGTCCCCAGTGAGTTCCATAGTAGGAAAGAAAATACTATGGATGTCAATGGGTTCTAGCAAATGTTTGGTTACCTACGTTCTTCAGAATATGTTCTTTTGTGTTCAGCACAAGACAAATTAATACAGGTTTGGAACAACTTTAGAGTGACAGAATTTTCATTTTTGGTTGAACTATCCCTTTAAGGACAAGTCACAGCATGTGTTGCAGGGTTCTTTTTCAGCGATCATTTTCCAGGACTTTTCCAGGACAATTTACATTTTACTATGGCAGGAATAAAAGACAAGGATCACGCCCTAAAGTAATAAATTGCTCTCTAAGTCTTTAAAAGGTGTACAGTTTATTGCCAAGACTGTTTTTAGTACCTTTATGGATCTTGAGAGAGGAAGTGTACATTGCTCCCTATGGAGGCCTCACTGAGCCATCGGATTTCAACTAAAATATCTTAATTTGTGTTCTGAAGATTAACGAAGGTTTTACGGCTGTGGAACGACATGAGGGCGAGTAATAAATGACAGAATTTTCATTTTTGGGTGAACTAACCCTTTAACTATAAAATCAGTTTTTAATATGTGCTCTTAATCATGCATGACTATGGAAGCTTGTTTCCGCCACAGAATAAAAAAAAAGTTGCAATTACCTTTTTGTATCTCACTATTCTGACTTTTCTTTCCTCGCAAATTGCGAGTTTATATCACAGTTGTTATACAATAACACAATTGCGAGTTTATATCACAGTTATACAATAACACAATTGCGAGTTTATATCACAATTATGTAAGCTCTGAATTTTTTTGAATTTTGAGATAAAAAGTTGCAATTACCTTTTTTATTTTTTATTCAGCAGCAGACACTTCATAGTTTATTGCCATGACTTATAAAATCAGTTTTTAATATGAGCTCTTAATCATGCATTATGACAAATTGTTCTCGTTACCAGTGTTCATATCATAGCAAAAAATATTGGAACTACTTTAATGTTTTGTTTAACTATTTGAAAATAAAAATATTAGTCAAAGACAAAGTCGATGAACAACAAAGAAACCCATAACATGTAATAGAATATGTGGCAGGTCTATTAGTTATTTCTGTCCTATCCAATGCTGGTTATCACCATGTCAATCAATATTATTTTGGATTCAATCCCGCATTTAAATAAGCTAGTCATTCCCAAAACTTTGCAGTGTGTATACTTAGCAGCATGAAAAACCTTAAAATTGTGAATGGGTTATAAACAGATTTTCCTTTTTTAATCACTGCAGCTGTCAATCACTTCAGCTCAAACTCACAGTTCTGCACTGTTGTGAAAACTCCTGTAATAATCAATGAAGCTGGCTACACTGCATAATGATGAACCTTTATTGACCTTGCTTACTAATTATCATTTTCTGCATACATTTGAGCAGCTAATAGCATTAGCTAACTGCTGCAAGTGGCAACACAAGACTAAACATCATCATTAAAAATACTATGTCAAAACTCAGCATTCCTGAACATCGCACTTTCTGCAACCAACGGTAATTGTTTTTGGCCAGTAATAAACTTTTTGTTCTCAACTTAAGAAAAACCTAAGAACTTTTTAAAAAATAATTTTCAAGGACAACAACAAGATTTTCCAGGACATTTTTCATTTTCTCTCATTTTCCATGTATTTTCCAGGACTGGAAAGTTTGTCATAACTTTTCCAGGTTTTCAAGGTTTTCCAGGACGAGTGGGAACCCTGATAAATGTATATGTTTACTAATAACTCTTTTTTTTCTATTTGAAAGTTTCCTACGGTCTGGCTTTGTTTTTTTTGTTTGTTTGTTTTTTGTAATTTGTTTTGTGTTTTTTTGTTTTGGTTTATTTTGGTACATTTTTCATTTGAAATATAGTTGCATTCTCCATGAGCCAATGGTTACAGTGCTGTACAGTGTATAAAACAAACAAACAACTCCCCAAATATTGCAAAAACGGTTGTATGTTGCAAAAAAAATATATCAAAATCACAGTAATTTCTAAACTTTATTTTCAGTTCCTACCTCTGTTCAACTTTAATGTCCATGGGCATAGAGAGGGTCTGGATCAGAGGGTACACACAAGAAAATGCAATGTTCATCCATCGCTCTCTTGAAATAAGACCCAATGGCAAGTTAGACTGAATGGAGTTTTGGTAGATGAAGTGAGTGTAATTATTCTGTGAAGACATAAACAAATATCAATTTCAAGTCAGTTTACTAATTGTCACAGATATTTATAGATTAAAATACATCATCAACAGTAGCACTTGTGAGAAAAAGGTAATGAACCAAGTATTACCAATAGAGTGGTACCACATACGAGGCCTTCATTGTCAAAATGAAACAGAACTCTGCCATTTTGAGGAGTCCCTGTGCAGTTGGGATCATTTAGGTGCAGGACCTCAAGTGGAAAATCTGATTCAAAGAGCTGACAACGGGATAGAGACATGATGCCAGTGCTGCTGTAACAGACCTCCGTGGCATCTAAGCAGAAAAGAGATCCAATGTCACTTGTTGTATCACTCTTATTATCCTATATTACCATGCAGTTGATTCAGATTATTTGCAGTGTAGTATATCTACTACAGCAAATGTTGTAACACCTACCAAAGGTTTCAGGATTAGGTCTTTGTCCTTCCAAGCAACTACAGCCATAGACTTTTCTAAAACTGCAAACTTCATTTCCAGTGCAGCCTAACCTATCACAAACTACATAAAAACATAGGGAAAGTGAAAAATATCATAGCAGATAGGTATAACAAGTCAAGTGCTCTGGTAAACTACCAAATCCAGAAAAACTGTTTAAAATGTTGGTTGCTGTGGGGATTTTAAAAATGCATTTAGAAACTATATCTAGCATGAAAAGAAAAATGATGGTCAACATATTTTGACTACTTAAATTCCAGCTGCAACCAACCAAACTGCAACTTTGAAAAGCATTTTAGTACTAGCATTTATTACACCCGATCATGTTTACGTCCAATCTTAATTTGTGTTCCATAGATGAACAAAGGACTTACGGGTGTGGAACAACGTAAGGGCGAGTAATTAATGACAGAATTTGAACTAATCCTTTAATTAATCGTGTCCAGGTTGTTAGTCTGGGAAATCATAAATCTGATACATGCCAATTCGAAAGGGAGTTTTTCAGGGTTCAGTGTTGGGCCACACTCTATTTAGCGTTTATATGCTTCCACTTGGGCTGATTATTAAAAAAGTATGGCCTTGGGTATTATTGCTATATTGATGATACTCAAACTTAAATCACCACTAGCCCTGATGTCAACTGTACGTTAGCGGCTTTAAATGAGTGTCTAGAAGAAATAAAAATTTGGATACAGCATAATTTCCCGAAACTGAACTGCGCTTATGCTGATTGGTACAATGGTGGCTACTCGGAAGGTTGATTAAACATGGTACTCCCCACTAGCCTGACGTGGTCATACTCAATTCTAGTCAGAATATGAGTCTGATACTGCTCCATTGGGCTTTGATTATGGGGGCGTATTTCAACCGATCCAGGAAAGACCTCAATTAGATAGACCTACAACCAATCAGAGCTACAGAGTAAGTGACGTATGTTGAGCGACGCATAGTTGTCAACAGAACTCAACTGCACACATGCTGGAACTAGTAGAAGATGAGCGTAAACAATCTTTGCCGGTGTTGTAAAAAGAATTTTAAAATCTTTTAAAATGAATGCGCTGTCGATATCTTCTATAACGGACGCGATGGCGGAATCTACACATCTCAGTTCTTCAACAACAGCCATCATTGTTGTAAACTAATTCAACCCAAGCGCTCTTTGATGACGTGGCTGATTACGTTTCTGGTGATAATCTGTCAATCATCGCCCTGACAATGTGATTGGTCTGAACAGTTTCTGTTCGGGCATAATTACTCCTCTACGGATGGAGTCCAGACCGAACTTCCCGACCTAAAATTGTTGTGGGCGGGGCTAAGTTCGGCTGGCATCCAGGCTAACTTCCCACATCAGTGGTATGAAATCTTGGTGTCACCTTTGATCCTCAGTTAGCATTTGATTCACAAAAAAATATCTCAACAATTGCCTTCTGTCATCTCAGAAATATTGCCCGACTTCGATTATTTCTCCTTTTTGCTGATTTCACCCTGTCTTCTTGCTATTAAGTCTGATGGAACGGACTGTTTTTGTACAGACTTTAGGAAGGTTAACAATGTCACCAAGCCTGATTGCCATCCTCTTCCTCATATGGAGGACTGTGTTGACCGTGTGACAAAGTTAGATCTCCTTAAAGGCTATTATATGCCTTTAACTCCGCGTGCCAGGGAAATTAGTGCGTTCGTTACTCCTGATGCAGTTTTACAGTACACTGTAATGCCTTTTGCCGTACGCAATGCGCCTGCTACCTTTCAGTGGTTAGTTAACCGCATTTTGGAGGGGGTGCCGGGGTGAGAGGCATATTTGGAAGACATAGTCATTCACTCTGCAACATGGGAAGAGCACATCAATCAGTTAAAACAGGTCTTCTATAGGCTGACTGAGGCAAATTTAACTGTTAATCTGGCTAAGTGTGATTTTGCTAAAGTGACAGGAGTTTATCTGGGCAAAATTGTGGGTGGTGGCATGGTAAAGCCGGTAAATGCCAAAATTGAGGCCATCACGTCATTCCCAGTTCCTTCCACTCGTCGCGAATTGCAGCGGTTCTTGGAACTGGCGGGGTATTACTGTAGCTTTTGTAAAAACTTTTCTTCTCTGGCTGCCCCACTCACTGCTGAGTCCAAAAATTGTGTTTAAGTGGTCACCAGAATGTCAGCATGCCTTCGAATCCCTTAAAGCTCTCCTGATGCATGCACCTGTCCTAGCTGCCCCAGTGTACGTTCATGCTTTTAAGCTAGCTATTGATGCTAGTGATGCAGGAGCATGTGCTGTTTTGTTGCAGGATGGGCCCGATGGCGTCGAGCATCCTGTGTGCTATTTTTCTAAAAAGTTTCAAAAACATCAGAAGTCATATTCAATGATTGAAAAGGAGGCACTCGCTTTAATTTTGGCCCTTAATAATTTTGAAGTTTATATTGGCTCCTCTTCATGTCCGGTTATTGTTTACACAGATCACAATCCTCTCATTTTTATTCATCAAATGTGCAATTCTAACCAGCGTTTAATGAGATGGACTGTGTTTGTCCTAGCGTTTAACTTGGAGATAAAACATGTAGCTGGTAAGAATAATGTTTTGGTAGATGCATTGTCACGTGCTGTTACATGGTGAATGGTTGCCTTTTTTTCGGATCACCATTCACCATCCAGGGGTGGGGGTGTTACGCGTGTTTCGCAAACGCCCCGGCCCAGAGTCCTCAATGATTTTAATTAATATTGTTATATTGTTTTTCTCCTAGTTTCCTATTTGCTGAGCTGGGGAAGCGAGGCTATTAAGTGAAAGTAGGCAAACTTTCAGGTCTCTCTGCCAGCCACAGCCTTCTTCGCATCCATATCGTCTCGTCTTTATTTTTATTTTCACTTAGTTTGTACTTTTTGTTGGACAGGGAAGTCCCAGCTTGACTTTATTAGTTGAGTTATTTTTCTCCCTTTTGTTGCTGGGCTCCCCGTCTCTTGTTTCTGGTTACTTTTGTGTTAAGCTAGTAATTTGTGTTAAAATAAATAATTTTTTCAGAAAACTCTAGCCGTTGTCCATCTGTTATGTTATGTGTCCCTTTTCACTCCTGGGCATTTTAACCAGGGACCGTAACACAAACACTTCTCTCTATGCAAACACATTACACCAGTGCTCTCACAGTTGCACTTTACATTCATGCTACAAATTATTTTAAAATTCTAATTTTAACATACAAAGCATTACATGGGATGGCACCAGTGTGTCTTTGTGATCTTATTAGTCCATATCCATCATGTTCTCTGCGTTTCTGCATTCTGCTAACACTCTTTCTCTTCATCAGCCTACATGTAAACTTATGACCAGCTCTTTTATCCTTGTTTCCTTGCTTAGTGTTTTTCTTTTGTCTGTCTTTGTTGTAGCGGCCTGGGTGTAAGAAAAGTGCATTATAAATAAAATGTATTATTATTATTAATAATTTGTGTGTTTTTGTTTTCCTGTGTTTTAGTTCCTGTTCTTTTGTTCTCATTGCTATTTTATTTCCTTGGATACTCATTCAGGAGTTCACACTCACAAATAATCAGATAGTAAATAGTATGTGTAGTAGTATGCTTATTTGGTGTGCTGTCCGAGGAGAGGGCTCCGAGCTCGGTATTTGGCCCGAACCCAGAGTACTCCCCCTGTATTCTGGTTAGGAAAGTAACCAGGCAAGTGTGAGGAGACGGGGTGGTGGAGGGATGCTGTAAAACTGTCAAAGAATATGGGTGAGTCGAATGTGTCTATATATATGCTTTCACTAATGCTGATTGGGTAGATATGTTGATTACTGATTGCTAACAGCTGGCTGAAGTGACGTGATGATTAGTCAGATTATTTGAACGTTGCTCCTCCCGAATTTTGTTAATAAAACATCATTTATGATCACCTGTGTCTTCTGTGTATTTATGCCCTCTGTAATCCATTTTAATTTCCATTATCAACATGAAATGAACATGGAAAATAAATACTGTGCGACTATACAGATACAAAATGAAAGAAAAATTACATTACCATCGTAAACATGAAAACCCCAGCGACCATTCACATTGACATTACTGTTGGATGACAATTCGGAAGCCGTCAGTAAGGAAATAGAAGATGAGTGTGCAGAGTCCACTGTGTCGTAGTGAGCCTGAATTTTAAAAAAAGGCATGTAAGTTGGCAGTTTGCAAACTCAATCTCTTTTAAGATGCAACAACACTTTCAGTCTTACTAGCCAATGTTGTCTTGTCCCTGCAATGTTTCCATAGTTGAAAAGGATAAAGGAGTGGTCAACATTGGACACTAAAACAACTTGAAAAGTAACCACCTTCAAAACACCAATAGACAGCATTCAGAAAATTTAAAAGAAAAATACACAGCACTCCATAATCAATATTGATAAAGTATGGTCAATTAAAAATGAGGTCTTACGCCTTCACCAGAGGAGTATGGCACACTGTCCCAAGTAGCCACAAATGCTGATGTAGTGTTAAAAGGAAGAGGAAGGTTAAGGAAGTTTTGATTAATAATTGCAGAGACTTGTGCCAGTATAGCACTGCTTGTATCCTCTCTATAGGAGATAGTTCCTCCACGTCTATTGTCAAGGTGAGTCCAAAGAGGAGCAACAATGTCTCTTCCAGAATTCACAAGGGGGGTGTAGGTGGACAGTGGCTCTGAAAATGTTAGATGGCCATTGTTGTTTACCTAAAAAAATAAAAAAGGAAATATATTTGACTAACCAAGACTTATCCTCTTAAACCCCATTAAAAGTAATTTGAATTTCACAAAGTCTTTCTTCAAAAATAAAGAATTCTCACAGATATCTTTGAACAACAACAAAAAAATGTTTACAAAGATCTGATTGTATGTGTGTTCAAAGTATTTGAAAGGCTGCTGCAAAGTAATGGCTTCTGAGCTTCCAACATCAGACATGCAGTTTACTATTTCTCCATTTCTGAAAGGCAAGAAATGAGCTGGCACTATAAAAGAGAATGAGAATGAATTCTTTAGTTCTGCTACAGAAACATACACTTAAAATAGTACAGGTTAAGTAAGTTTTCTGTTACAATGGCTTTTATTGCAAACAATACGATGATTATTGAGACGCACAGTTTGGTGAGTCATCAACATGGAAGGACCAGTGACCATTCACATTGATATTGCTGCTGGATGTGAGTTCTGCGGCACTGGTTACTGGAATTGTGAAAGAACTGGCAGAGTCCACCGTGTTGTAACCAGCCTGTAGAAGTACAGTAAATGAATTGTGTTTAGGTTCTCAGCCTGTTCCAGATATAACTGTCTTTTGCTTGTAATGTTGCAAAAATGACCAGTTATGTAAGATATGAAGTGAGGCAAGGGCAATTCCTTGTCATTCATCTCATTTGTAAATTACAAGGATCTGCCTCTACTCACCAGCCAAATTTGTCCTGTTTCTGCAATGTCTCCATAGTTGATCAGGATGAAAGTCCGATGAACACTGAAGACTAAAACCACCTGGAAAGTAACCAACTTCGAAATACCAACAGACAGCATTTAAAATCTTCACCCTTCATAGGACAACACTAATTTGTTGATAAACAATGATTAGATCTTACCCCTCCACCATTATAGTATGGCACACTGTCCCAGGTAGCGACAAAAACTGAAGTAGCAGTAAAAGGTATGTTAGGGAAGTATTGATGAACAGCTGCAGTGACTTGTGCAAGTACAGCACTGCTTGTATCCTCTCTATAGGAGATAGTTCCTCCATGTCTATTGTCAAGGCGAGTCCAAAGAGGAGCAATGATGTCTCTTCCGGAATCCATAGAGGGGTTGTAGGCAGACAGCGGCTCTGTAAATGTTAGATGGCCATTGTTGTTCACCTAAAATTTAGGACCACATTTTCTTAAAAGTATATTATGGAGAAATTTGAAAAAAAAAAAAAAAACTTCAATGGGGGAAAGGGGAATAATGCTTACAAAGATGTGATTGTATATGCGTCCAAAGTATTTGATAGGCTGCTGCAATATAATGGCTTCAGAGCTTCTATCCTAGGCAGGGGGGTTCACCATTTCTCTATCCCCAAAGGGTAGGAAACTTGTTGGCACTAGGAACAGTATAGGTGACAAGGAATTTAGTTCTGCTAAAGAAACATAGGCTCAAAAGTGGTACAGGTTATGTAAGTTCCCTTTCAGTCGGTCACGTTCGACGTATGTCAGTAGTGACCGACGAATCGGGATATCGCTAGAGAGCCCTATCAGCTTTGAGTGAACTAAAACAGGCCAATGGAACTGGCGTGCGATATTTGCATAATGCGCACCGCCTCCGACAGGTTTATATAAATAGGAAGCAGATGCAATCGCACTCTGTCTTTCGCTTCGGAGCCAACAGTTTGGTGTTCTCCAGCTTTCAGACTTTCTAAAGTGAAACTAAACAAAGCCTTTGAAGAAGATTCCAGTGTCTTGTGTTGGTGTGACAGCACAGCAGCGAGGTCGCGAGCTTCCGAGGAGCCTGAGCAGTTTAAGCTCTCAACTGCTGTTATTACAGCAATCTGTCCCATATTATCCGCAGTTGTCTGTTGCAATTTGGGCCGGTTCCTCCGTTGTGTTTGGGGAGTGGTGTACGCGAACACATCGTGACACTCCCTGTGTGCTTCGGCACGAGAGAGCTGATTCTTCCCCTTCTAAAAGAGCTTCACAGACGAACCCTGCGTCTTTATCAAGATGTCATTTCGTCTGTGCGTTACTGGGTGCGGTCGTTCCCTGGTCCCCGCTGATGGGCACAATCGCTGCATCACGTGTTTGGGCGTTCAGCACGCTGAAGCAGCGTTTGTAGATAGTTCATGTACTCACTGTGGGAACATGACTATCGCAGTGCTGAGATCTAGACTCTCGTTCCTTGGTTCTCAGGGAGCGGGGGTCCCCTCCCCTATGCCCCGTGCGGCCGTTTTCTCTGGCTTCGGCCGGGATGGCGGTTCCTTGGCGTATAGGCAGGGTGACCTGAGGATTACGGTCAGGGCTTCCCCGCCGAGCGCCGCTCCGCGGGCCCCTACCCCCTCTCCAGCATTGCATCCCATGGTGCTGCCATTGGATTCCGCTGGTCCCTCTATGGAGCGTCCAGCCGTTTCCTTCGGTGCACCTGCT
This sequence comes from Anabarilius grahami, assembly GCA_003731715.1. Taxonomy (NCBI): domain Eukaryota; kingdom Metazoa; phylum Chordata; class Actinopteri; order Cypriniformes; family Xenocyprididae; genus Anabarilius; species Anabarilius grahami. The sequence goes on along the minus strand of RJVU01008827.1, from coordinate 762,277 downwards.
GAGGACCAGATGTCGATCTCAGCATCGGAAGGTGAGCATGAGTCCTCCGGAGATGAAGACTCGGCTGCGCTGCCTCCCTCTGGGATGTAGCGTTGTCCGAGGCCGATCCCGAGTTGACGGCTGTGCTTTCCCGGGCGGCCGAGAAGGTCGGGCTCGTGTGGAACCCTCCACCGTGTCCCGGTCCTTCCCGGCTCGATGATTGGTACCTTTCCTTTTCGATGATTGGTACTGATGATGATGCCTTTGTTCCCGGAAGTGCACGATGAGGTGACCAGGTCCTGGCGGACGCCGTATAGCGTTCGTGCGAGACCTGGACCCTCGTCCACCTTCACCTCCCTGGATGGCGGAGAGGCTAGGGGATACACGCGGATTCCCCCAGTCGAGACACGGTGCCCAGCCCGCTCAAGCCAAGCCAGGTGGCAAGAGGTCGAGGAAGTCACGATCCTGAGAGGGGCGACCTGGAGGGGAAGAATTCTGCTCTTCGGGAGAGGACTCCAGCATCTCTCCCACCCCCGGTGGAGGACCGGGGGGAATTTGTGTTCTTGTCTGTCCCGCCGCTGGCTCTCCGGAGTCCAGCGGTACCCACTTCCACACAAAAAGAGCAGTATCCCAATCCTCCAGGTCACAAGAGGGTGCGGCTGTCAGTGCGCGAGGCCCCGCCTTGCCACTCGCAGCCCCTCGCCAGCAGGTGCCAGTGTGATGGTGCAGGCCGCGCCCCGTGTGCCGTCTAACATCCACACTGCTACCTCGCAGAGTCTGACCACACTCCGGGCCACTATGCCGTTCGAGTCGGGTCCCTGCACTCTGCTTCACTGCCCCACCCCCGGTACGTCTGTGGTGCCTTTGGTCCCACTGGTTCGGTGTCTGGAAGCCTGGATAGCGCTCCCCAGCCCGTCCCGCTGGCTCATTCGTACTATCAGACTCGGCTATGTGATTCAGTTCACCCCGCATCCCCCAGTTTTCAGGGGTGTCCACTACACTCAGGTGTCACTGGACAATGCACCTGTTCTCCGGGCGGAGATTGCTGTCCTCCTGGCGAAGGATGCAATCAAGCCGGTCCCTCCAGCCGATATGAAGTTTTACAGCCCCTACTTCATTGTACCCAAAAAGGGCGGTGGGCTACGGTCAATCCTGGATCTGCGTGTCCTGAACCGGTCCCTTCACAGGCTGCCGTTCAAGATGTTTACGTAGAAGCGCATTTTCGAATGCATCCGTCCCCAGGATTGGTTTGCAGTGATCGACCTGAAGGACGCGTACTTTCATGTCTCGATTCTGCCTCGCCACAGACCCTTTCTACGGTTTGCGTTCGAGGGTCGAGCATATCAGTACAAAGTCCTGCCCTTCGGGCTGGCCCTGTCGCCCCACGTCTTCACGAAGGTTGCGGAGGCGGCCATTGTTCCGCTCAAGGAACAGGGCGTTTGCATCCTCAACTACCTCGACGACTGGCTCATCATGGCCACAGGGACACATCACAGGGACATGGTGTTAGCTCACCTCAGCCGGTTGGGTCTTCGGGTCAACTAGGACAAGAGCAAACTCGCCCCCGGGCAGAGGACCTCTTATCTCGGTATGGAACTGGACTTGGTTGCTCGGACAGCGCGCCTCACCGAGGAGCGCGTCCAGTCGGTGTTGAACTGCCTGAGTACGCTCAAGCGCAGGACAACGGCCCCACTGAAACACTTTCAAAGGCTCCTGAGGGCATATGGCATCTGCTGCCGCGGTCACGCTACTCGGATTGCTCCATATGAGGCCGCTTCAACACTGGCTCCGCGGCCGGGTCCCGAGATGGGCGTCGCACTCTCACCCAGTGGTCAGACCCTTTGTTCCTGCGGGCTGGAGTTCCCCTCGAACAAGTGTCCAGGCATGCTGTGGTCCACACAGATGCCTCTGCCACCGAGTGGGGAGCCACGTACAACGGGCATGCAGTATCGGGTCTGTGGACGGGGCCTCAACTGCATTGGCATATCAATTGCCTCGAGTTGCTAGCAGTACGTTTTGCACTGGGCCGCTTCAAGGAGCTGCTGTCAGACAAGCACGTACTGGTCCGCTCGGACAGCGCTGCGGCCGTTGCGTACATCAACCATCAGGGTGGTCTACGCTCCCGTCGGATGTCATATCTCGCCCGCCATCTGAGCGGGTCAGAAGCATCTGAGGTCGCTTTGTGCCATTCATGTCCCAGGTGTGCTCAACCGTGCAGCCGGCGAGCTTTCACGGCAGCCTCCACTTGCGGGCGAATGGAGACTCCATCCATAGGCGGTCCAGCTGATCTGGCAGCACTTCGGCGAGGCCCAGAAAGATCTGTTCGCCTCCCCGGAGACTGCCCACTGCCAGTGGTTCTATTCCCTGACCGGCGGCACGCTCGGCACGGATGCCCTGGCACACAGCTGGCCCCGGGGCCTACACAAAGATGCGTTTCCCCCAGTGAGCCTTCTCGCACAACTCCTGTGCAAAGTCAGGGAGGACAAGGAGCAGGTCTTGTTAGTGGCTCCGTATTGGCCCACTCGGACCTGGTTTTCGGACCTGATGCTCCTCACTACAGCCCCTCCCTGGCCCATTCCTCTGAGGAAGGACCTCCTGACTCAGAGACGGGGCACCCTATGGCACCCGCGTCCCGACCTGTGGAACCTCCACATGTGGTCCCTGGACGGGATGCGGAGGTTCTGAGTGATCTCCCGCAAACGGTCGTAGACACCATCACTTCCGCTAGAGCTCCTTCCACGAGGAGCCTCTATGCGTTGAAGTGGAACCTGTTCGTTGAATGGTGCTCCTCTCACCGAGAGGACCCCCGATCATGCTCAGTAAGATCTGTGCTTTCCTTCCTGCAAAAGGGCTTGGAGCGAAGGCTGTCTCCCTCCACCCTCAAAGTGTATGTTGCCGCTATCGCCGCACATCACTATGCAGTTGATGGCAAGTCCTTGGGGAAGCACGATCTGATTGTCAGGTTCCTGAGGGGGGCGAAGAGACTAAATCCGCCTCACCCTTCCTCCATACCCTCTTTGGATCTCACCCTGGTACTTACATCTCTCCGGGGTCATCCCTTCGAACCTTTGCAATCAGTTGAGTTAAAAGTACTGTCCCTTAAGACCGTCCTCCTGGTTGCATTGGCTTCGCTTAAGAGGGTAGGGGACCTGCACGCACTTTCTTTAGACGAATCGTGCCTGGAATTTGGGCCCGGTGACTCCCACGTCATCCTGAGACCCCGGCCCAGATATGTGCCCAAGGTTCTTACCACTCCCTTCAGAGGTCAGGTAGTGAACCTGCAAGCGCTGCCTTCGGAGGAGGCAGACCCAGCCCTAGCTTTGCTCTGTCCCGTCCGCGCTCTGCATGTGTACGTGGACAGAACGCAAAGCTTCAGGACCTCAGATCAGCTCTTTGTCTGTTACGGAGGCCAGCAGAAGGGGAAGGCTGTCTCCAAGCAGAGGATGGCCCACTGGATAGTGGATGCCATCGCCCTGGCGTACGAATCCCAGGGCGTGCCTTGCCCGCTCGGGTTGAGAGCCCACTCCACCAGAGGAGTGGCCTCTTCCTGGGCGCTGGCTCACTGCGCCTCGCTGACAGATATTTGTAGAGCTGCGGGCTGGGCGACACCTAACACGTTCGCTAGATTCTATAGCCTTCGTGTAGAGCCAGTATCTTCCCGTGTACTCGCTTCCACCAGCTAGTAGATGTGTTGAACCCGCTCTAAGTGTCGGCTTGCAATGCCACTCCCGCCCCCTGGGCCGGATACGTGCATCCTTTACTCCAGTCGAGTTCCCCGCTTGGCGAACTCTGTCGAGTTCCTCCGCCTCCCCCTTCGGCTCAGACATTGCGGAGTGTCTGATGCCAGGCAAACGTCCGTCACCGCCGTTGATGTTGGCTGGGTTCCATATGTCGCGACTCCTCTACGTGAGCGGTCCCATGTGTGTATTTGACCACGGTCAAACTCCCTACGGTGAGCCCGTGTCTTTCCCTTAGCAGAGCCAGCTCTGCTGTCACCTGTCAGATGAGTCTCCCCCTACCCAGGTGGAGCCATCCCAGGGACTCCATATGCGTACTGCCCACAGCCAGTCCATATGTGTATTCTCCACGTAAACTCCTCGCCCACAGGGTAGGTAGTGGTCTCTGCAGCGTCCCCTATGGGTTCGCTTCCCCAGTGTAGTCTAGTTTACTAAGTGGGTATTTCAGAACAGCAGTAGACTCTCTCGGCGTAAGCTCACCCCCTTCACCATCCGTTTGGTGCGACGGGTGGCTAGAGCTTGCGCTGGGCACTGGAAGGGGTTTCGTAACTGTGGCGCTTTATTTGGGATCCCAATTCGTCGGTCACTAATGACGTACGTCGAATGTGACCGACTGAAAGGGAACGTCTCGGTTACATATGTAACCCTCGTTCCCTGAAGGAGGGAATGTAGACGTACGTCCCGTCGCCACAGTTTCTGTACCCTCGCTGCAGTACGGACACCAGTTGTCTCCTGAGCGAAAAACAGAGTGCGATTGCATCTGCTTCCTATTTATATACACCTGTCGGAGGCGGTGCGCATTATGCAAATATCGCACGCCAATTCCATTGGCCTGTTTTAGTTCACTCGAAGCTGATAGGGCTCTCTACCGATATCCCGATTCGTCGGTCACTACTGACGTACGTCTCGGTTCCCTCCTTCAGGGAACGAGGGTTACATACGTAACCGAGACGTTTTCTGTTACAATGGCTATTTTTGCAAACAATAAGATGATTATTGAGATGCACAGTTTGGTGAGCCATCAACATGGAAGGACCAGTGACCATTCACATAGATATTGCTGCTGGATGAGAGTTCTGTGGCATTGGTTACTAGAACTGTGAAAGAACTGACAAAGTCCGCCGTGTTGTAACCAGCCTGTAGAAGTACAGTAAATGAATTGTGTTTAGGTCCTTAGCCTGTTCCAGAAATAACTGTCTTTTGCTTGTAATGTTGCAAAATGACCAGTTATATATGATATGAAGTGAGGCAAGGGCAATTTCTTTGTCATTCATCTCATTTGTAAACTACAAGGACCTGTCTCTACTTACCTGCCAAATTTGTTCTGTTCCTGCAATGTTTCCATAGTTGATCAGGATGAAAGAGCGATGAACACTGAAGACTAAAACCACCTGGAAAGTGACCAACTTCGAAATACCAACAGACATCATTAAAAACTTTCACCCTTCATAGGACAACTCTAATTCGTTGATAAACAATGATTAGATCTTACCCCTCCACCATTATAGTATGGCACACTGTCCCAGGTAGCGACAAAAACTGAAGTAGCAGCAAAAGGTATGTTAGGGAAGTATTGATGAACAGCTGCAGTGACTTGTGCAAGTACAGCACTGCTTGTATTCTCTCTATAGGAGATAGTTCCTCCACGTCTATTGTCAAGGCGAGTCCAAAGAGGAGCAATGATGTCTCTTCCGGAATCCATAGAGGAGTTGTAGGCAGACAGCGGCTCGGTAAACGTTAGATGGCATTGTTGTTCACCTAAAATTTAGGACCACATTTTCCAAAAGTATGTTATGGAGAAATTTGAAAAAACTTAAATGGGGAAAGGGAAATAATGCTTACAAAGATCCGATTGTATATGCGTCCAAAGTATTTGAAAGGCTGCTGCGATATAATGGCTTCAGAGCTTCCATCCTCAGCAGGGGGGTTCACCATTTCTCTATCCCCAAAGGGTAGGAAACTTGTTGGCACTAGGAAAAGTATAGGTGACAAGGAATTTAGTTCTGCTATTGAAACATTGGCTCAAAAGTGGTACAGGTTAAGTAAGTTTTCTGTTACAATGGCTATTTTTGCAAACAATAAGATGATTATTGAGACGCACAGTTTGGTGAGCCATCAACATGGAAGGACCAGTGACCATTCACATCGATATTGCTGCTGGATGAGAGTTCTGTGGCATTGGTTACTGGAATTGTGAAAGAACTGACAAAGTCCGCCGTGTTGTAACCAGCCTGTAGAAGTACAGTAAATGAATTGGGTTTAGGTCCTTAGCCTGTTCCAGAAATGACTGTCTTTTGCTTGTAATGTTGCAAAATGACCAGTTATATATGATATGAAGTGAGGCAAGGGCAATTTCTTTGTCATTTTATCTCATTTGTAAACTACAGTGACCTGTCTCTACTTACCTGCCAAATTTGTTCTGTTCCTGCAATGTTTCCATAGTTGATCAGGATGAAAGAGCGATGAACACTGAAGACTAAAACCACCTGGAAAGTGACCAACTTCGAAATACCAACAGACATCATTAAAAACTTTCACCCTTCATAGGACAACACTAATTCCTTGATAAACAATGATTAGATCTTACCCCTCCACCATTATAGTATGGCACACTGTCCCAGGTAGCGACAAAAACTGAAGTAGCAGTAAAAGGTATGTTAGGGAAGTATTGATGAACAACTGCAGTGACTTGTGCAAGTACAGCACTGCTTGTATCCTCTCTATAGGAGATAGTTCCTCCACGTCTATTGTCAAGGTGAGTCCAAAGAGGAGCAATGATGTCTCTTCTGGAATCCATAGAGGGGTTGTAGGCAGACAGCGGCTCGGTAAACGTTAGATGGCCATTGTTGTTCACCTAAAATTTAGGACCACATTTTCCAAAAGTATATTATGGAGAAATTTGAAAAAAAGAAAGAAAATAAATTTCAATGGGGGAAAGGGGAATAATGCTTACAAAGATCTGATTGTATATGCGTCCAAAGTATTTGAAAGGCTGCTGCAATATAATGGCTTCAGAGCTTCCATCCTCAGCAGGGGGGTTCACCATTTCTCTATCCCCAAAGGGTAGGAAACTTGTTGGCACTAGGAAAAGTATAAGTGACAAGAAATTTAGTTCTGCTATAGACACAGGCTCACAAAAGTTATCATTTAAACATTGGCTTACAGTTCAGTGAGCCATCAACACGTAAAGCCCAGCGACCATTCACATTGGTATTGCTGCTGGATGAGAGTTCTGGGGCACTGGCTACTGTAATTCTGAAAGAATTGACATTGTCCATCGTGTTGTAACCAGCCTGTGGATGTAAACAGAATTTTTAAAATCCTTATTCTTTTTTAAATAGAACTTTCTTTTTCTAGTACAGGAAGTATTGAAGGAAGAGTAAAATTCCAAAGATTATAGAATAACACAAGACGTGTCACTCGTATTATTATGAATGGGTGAAAGTGCAACGCGCAATATGGCGGAATAAGTCCCGGCTTCTAAATATGAGCCAATCGCCGACTGGTAAAGTCATCGCGTCACTGCAGCGGCCGTTAGAAGCTCCGGTTCCCATAGAAACAGTCAGATGCGCGCCTCTGAAATGAGGCACAAGAGACGCACATTTAGGACTGCGCATGCGCATTAGCTTGATCCAGCCTGAAAAATACAGTTTTTTGTCATGATTTGAGTGTTTAGAAACAATATTTATGAGAAAGTTGTTGTCAGATTTCATCGAAAGCTTGGCAAACAGCTTTAAAGAATTTGATGTGTCCCCATTCAAAGAGGTAGGAGCTGCACTTGGATGCCCGAGAGACGTTTCAAAGATGGCCGCTGAGTGACATGACTTGTCTTAAAGGGACTTTTAAAATCCTAAATAATTTCTGTAATTTGTAAAATGCTTTAGGACCTTTACTTCTCTACTCACCACCCAAGTCCTTGCTGTTTGAGCAATATTACCATAGTTGAACAGGATGAAAGACCGATGAACACTGGAAACTATAACAACTTGGAAAGTGGCCCTCTGTAAATCACCAATAAAAATAAACATAGACATCACAGTGCATCAGAAAAAAGTGGATAATTTGTTAAGAAAAGACCTTACCATTTGATCTAGATAGTATGGCACATTGTCCCAGGTAGCAACAAAGGCTGAAGTAGCAGCAAAAGGTATGTTAGGGAAGTATTCTCTAATTGCTGCAGTGGCTTGGGCCAGTACAGCACCGCTTGTATGCTCTCTATAAGAGACAGTTCCTCCATTTCTGTTGTCAAGGTCAATCCACAGAGGAGCAACGAAGTCTATTCCAGGGTTTTGTATGGGAATATACACCGCCAGCTGCTGCAAAAATGTAATGAGGCCATTGTTGTTCACCTAACATTGAGAGAAAAATAAGGAAAAGTTTTGACCAACATTTGACCAAATTAAATATGAAATATATGGCACACTGCTAAATCTAAGTTTTAATCTATAAGAAAAATACCAACTTCAATTACTGTAAATACTATTTTTTTAATAAAATTATTGATGCATAAATAAATCTGCAACCAATTAAATAATCCAATACTTACAAAGACATGACTGTGTGTACGTCCAAAGTATTTGATAGGCTGCTGCAAGGGAATGGCTTGAGAGCCACCATCATCTGTAAGAGGGTTTACTGTGTCTCCATTTCCAAAATCCAGGAAATTAGCTGGAACTAAAGACAATGTAAATTACATCACATTATTACGGTGGCGCATTGCTGCCACATACATATTATTTTTTCCACTCAATTATGTCGTTTAAACAACATCTTTTCTCGTTCAAACGACATATTATGTCGTTCAAACGACATCTTTTCTCGTTCAAACGACATCTTTTCTCATTCAAACGACATATGTCGTTCAAACGACATCTTTTCTCGTTAAAACGACATATTATCTCATTAAAACCACATATTTTGTTCGTGACGTGTACGAAAAATACCTTTATCTGATCTATAATAGAGAATTTAAATAGCCTAGATCAGTTTATCGCACTCGAAAAGCAGAAGCAAATATAGTGTAAAATACCTTTCGATGCCTGAATCTATGGCAATGCCCATAGAGTAATGAACACAATATTATTGTTTTATTGGCGTATATGTATGCAGTTTCTAATAGCCTAATAAAGCACAATTTTATCATTTAGCATTCCTTATTTTCTGGAAAATAACTCGCAACTGATTGTCACATGTACAAGTCAGAATTAAGTTTTTGAGAGAAAAAAAATCTCAGATATGCCTAATTCTCATTGGTGTTTCAGTCGTATTTTATTATAGGCCTACATTCAAAAATAATTTAGCTAAAATAGTCAGGCCTGGCACGAGGCTACAACAATAATGCTATATTGTCATTTATTTATCAAAATAAAACTGATGAATGAAAGTGGAGACAATACCTCATAAAAAGGTCTACATTACTTTTCCAACATTTGTGTCATTATTCTTAAGAGTAGCCTTATGTAAATTATGTTTGCAGCTATTGGCCTCGATAAGTCTGAGACTCCCGATCAGAGATTGTGTCTCAGACGGCATTAAATAATTTGTGAATATTTGTAAATATTCGTGGCTTAAACAGCTGGAAAAATGACTGTACTGCAGTTCTGTGGATGTTTTGCCTAGGCAAGGTTATTAGCCTATAGTTAACTAAAAAAATTTAAATATAAAAAATATTTATGCTAATCGAAATAAGCCTGAAATATAAGAAAATATAAATATTAGTTGAAAATGATATTTTCAATATAATTTCGTTTTTTCCCCCTGACCTTCAACCGATGCGATCCTTTCATTAACCAACAAGATTATGTTAAATTAGAATTAAACGAAATTAGAATGAAGAAAAAAAATCCCATGGGTTTAGTTTTATAGGCTATATCACATAGAAGAAACAACAAAACATGAGGATTCATTGCATCACATTCAGCACTTCTGTGAATGGAGAAAAAAACAAGATACAATCTTATAAAAGGAATAAATAGCCTATTCCTATAGCTAGGCATACACGAAATATATTAAACCTAAATAATCCTAAATAATTAACATTAAGAAAATGAAAGAAAAAAAAACTGCGACAAGTAGATCATCTATAGCTATGATGAGCTTCGATTCATTTTTGAGAGGCAAGTTCACGGAAAGGAATTGCTTGTCTTTATTTTTCAAGCAATGTTATTGTGAGTGTACAAAAATAATAGTTATACCTTCACAGATTCGAATGGTGTTACTCTTATGACCATAAATGTCTGAGTATTTTAATTGTTTCCGCTTTTATAAGAAAATTCAAGTGAACGCGCCGGCGCCCTCACGTGCACACACAAGGCTCAGTTTTAGTAGCTATACTTCACATCGCAGCCTGTTTATTGTCAAAATAAAATACAGTCAGCCAAATATAGAAAAAGTTACACTGCTCATTTTAAATAGTCTGTGTATAATCAGAGCGTTTAAATAATAGGTCAGGCTATTTAGCATCCAAATACATCGTGCATATGGAAACATTTTATGCCAAATGGGTTTAGTTTAGCTTTAAATTAATTTGTTTTGGCTTGACGTTTATACATTATATTTTTCATTCTTTTTCTGTTTTTCTGAATACCATTAAATTGAAAAGATTTGTAGCGCGAGGGGAACTGTAGTGGTACCCCCTATGGGATTAAAATGCCCCTATGCCAACCTGGAGCCGGGCCTGCCGGTAAAGACGACATTTTTACAAAAAAATATGCTAAACATGTATTTTAGGCTATTTCCACAACAAATCCTTTAAATTGTTCTATACAAAATATAATTATAAAATAAACATAAATTATATTGGCATTCATTAGATAACCTTTAATTTAAGCGAAACAACAACAGCCTAAAATTGCTAAATTTTGTTATAATATGCCTATTCATTCAAGTTAATAAAAAAAAAAATAGTGTTTAAAAGATAACATGTATTGGAATTTTTTTTTTTTATTAAATGTTGGCCTACAAATCTTTTCAATTTAATGGTATTCAGAAAAACAGAACAAGATTGAAAAATATAATGTATAAACGTCAAGTCAAAACGAATTAATTTAAAGCTAAACTAAACCCATTTGGCATAAAATGTTTCCATATGCACGATGTATTTGGATGCTAAATAGCCTGGGCTGCGTTTCCCAAAAGCATCGTAAGCCTAAGTTGATCGTAAAAACGATCGTACGAGTGATCTTAATATTAAGGTCTGTTTCCCAAAAGCATCGTAACTTAAGTAGCACTTGAAAATGATCGTAGATCTACGAGTGCTCTGGAGTAATCGTAAAGCCCTAAGTGCATCGTAAGAAGACAGAGTTATGAGGTCACCTACAGGACAACCGGCAGATTACACATATTCCTCTTAAATACTCTTTGTTGTTTAATATGAAAAGAAAAGGGAAGAAAAAAAAAATATAAAAATACACATGATGTCATAAATAGTGCTGATAAAACATGTCTGCAATAAAAAATGTGTCTGTACACCTGTAGAAATTGGCTAGGTGAAGTACATAATTTGTGCTACTGTCACCCTTAATATATACCCTTTATATAGGCTTTATATAGGCCTACCACGCAAGGCCAAAAGCTCTATGAAATACTATAGGAGTTCTTCCAAGTGTTTCTGAAGTGACTGACTATTTTCAACCATAAACTAAATTTTAAAACATAAACAAGTTTAGATATTAACTTCAAAAACACTGAATCACAGTTTGAAAGTAATTAATTTAAGTTAAATATAGACACTATAGTTCATTTATGTAAGTGAGAATGACAAAATAAACTTTGACATAATATACCCAAAAATTCTTCATACAGTGGACTACCTGTAAAATTGATACAAATTTTGAACCAAAAATTATTTAGACACTTTGACCTGACCATGTTTTGTGTTATTTGAGATCTTGTCATATTTTATTACCATAAAAAAAACTAAAAAAAAACTATAGTGAATAATCTGTAATAATGAATTAAATGTTCAAGGTGTCTGAATAAATTGTGGTTTGACTGTGTATTTTCAGACGATTTCTTTAAGCTATATATATATATATAGCTTAAATAAATCGTCTGAAAATTACATCTTTGTTTAGCTCTACCTCCTCCAGAAGAACATTAATTTAATCTTTTTGAAAGGTATCTTTATTTATTTATTTATTCTAAACCACATCAGGTGACAATTATTAGGTTAAACGTTAAATGATATGTTCTATAAGGTAATATTCAGCACTTGAGAAACGGACAGCGACTCTTAAGTTAGCACGTAGAACGTGTTCTCGCGCGTTCATGTTAAGTGCATTTTTGGGAAACGCACGTGGAATTACAGCGAGCGTTCGTAACCTCGCACGTAGAAAGCGCTCTTAAGAGCTAAGATACATCGTTATTGGGAAACCCAGCCCTGGCCTATTATTTAAACGCTCTGATTATACACAGACTATTTAAAATGAGCAGTTCCATATTTGGCTGCTGACTGTATTTTTATTTTGACAATAAACAGGCTGCGATGTCAAGTATAGCAACTAAAACTGAGCCTTGTGTGTGCGCGTGAGGCGCCGGCGCGTTCACCTGAATTTTCTTATAAAAGCGGAAACAATTAAAATACTCAGACATTTATGGTCATAAGAGTAACTCCATTCGAATCTGTGAAGGTATACCTATTATTTTTGTACACTCACAATAACATTGCTTGAAAAATAAAGTCAAGCAATTCCTTTCCGTGAACTTGCTTCTCAAAAATGAATCGAAACTCATCATATAGATGGTCTACTTGTTGCAGTTTTTTTTCTTTCATTTTCTTAATATGTTCATTATTTAGGTTTAATATATTTCATGTATGCCTAGCTATAGGAATAGGCTATTTATTCCTTTTATAAGATTTCATCTTGTTTTTTCTCCGTTCACAGAAGCGCTGCATGATACAATGAATCCTCATGTTTTGTTGTTTCTTCTATGTGATATAGCCTATAAAACTAAACCCATGGGATTTTTTTTTTCTTCATTCTAATTTTGTTTAATTCTAATTTAACATAATCTTGTCGGTTAATGAAAGGATCGCATCGTTTGAAGGTCGGGGGGGAACGAAATTACATTGAAAATATCATTTTCAACTAATATTTATATTTTCTTATATTTCAGGCTTATTTCTATTAGCATACATGTTTTTAATAGTTTTAGTTGTTTTTTTTTAGTTAACTATTTTGAACCAAAAATTATTTAGACACTTTGACCTGACCATGTTTTGTGTTATTTGAGATCTTGTCATATTTTATTACCATAAAAAAAACTAAAAAAAAACTATAGTGAATAATCTGTAATAATGAATTAAATGTTCAAGGTGTCTGAATAAATTGTGGTTTGACTGTGTATTTTCAGACGATTTCTTTAAGC
>RJVU01008827.1:721664-747203 GCA_003731715.1 Anabarilius grahami | reverse complement strand
CTCAGCCACAGTGATCTTTGGGTTCTTCTTTACCTCTCTCACCAAGGCTCTTCTCCCCCGATAGCTCAGTTTGGCCGGACGGCCAGCTCTAGGAAGGGTTCTGGTCGTCCCAAACGTCTTCCATTTAAGGATTATGGAGGCCACTGTGCTCTTAGGAACCTTAAGTGCAGCAGAAATTTGTAACCTTGGCCAGATCTGTGCCTTGCCACAATTCTGTTTCTGAGCTCTTCAGGCAGTTCCTTTGACCTCATGATTCTCATTTGCTCTGACATGCACTGTGAGCTGTAAGGTCTTATATAGACAGGTGTGTGGCTTTCCTAATCAAGTCCAATCAGTATAATCAAACACAGCTGGACTCAAATGAAGGTGTAGAACCATCTCAAGGATGATCAGAAGAAATGGACAGCACCTGAGTTAAATATATGAGTGTCACAGCAAAGGGTCTGAATACTTAGGACCATGTGATACTTCAGTTTTTCTTCTTTAATAAATCTGCAAAAATGTCAACAATTCTGTGTTTTTCTGTCAATATGGGGTGCTGTGTGTACATTAATGAGGAAAAAAAATGAACTTAAATGATTTTAGCAAATGGCTGCAATATAACAAAGAGTGAAAAATTTAAGGGGGTCTGAATACTTTCCGTACCCACTGTATACATACATATATATATTATTTATTTATTTATTTATTTGCCTTTATAAGCCTTTTAAAGAATTTTAACCCAGACTGACTGGGTTTCTACAGTGTAAAAATGTTTTGTGAAAAAAATGGAAGACTTAAACACAAAGTGTGTAAAATAAACTGTAAAAAAGATTTGATAATCACTATTTCATTATGTGTTGTCATAATTCAGGTTGGATTTCAGCTTCATTGTACTTTTTTTTTTTTACAAAGCAGCTGATATTGCCATAGAAACTAGTGGACTGACGACTCGCTTTCACCACAAGATGGCGGAAACGCAGGGCCGCTGCTGGGCATCGGTGTTGCAATGGAACATTTTAATTAAGTGTCGCTTCTTGTTAGTGTATATTCTTTGTCTCCGTTCCCTCCTTCAGGGAACGAGGGTTACTTATGTAACCGACCCTGCGTCTCAATCAGCTCCCTAGGTCATGAATCAATATATCATGAAAGTGAATGTGGCCGACTCCCTGATCAGTGCCCTGACTACTGAACTAGGGAGCTGATTGAGACACACCCTCAGATGTTTCTCTTTTCTTATCAGAACAAAACACAAATTTAGGAGAATGTACTTATTCAGATCTGAACTCTGACATAAGTATTGCTTGTCAGCCTGGATCTCATTGCATCAGCATATTAGAACCCAGAACCTCTAAAAAACCATTATAGGTTTCAGAGTACAATACAAGCCATTTATGTTAAATGAAAGTATCACTGTTTCTAATGACAAGGCTTGAACAAGGTGCAGGATTGTTTTGGACAGAAGTTTAAGTGTTCTATAATACAATATTTCCCACACACACATCTTAACTATAAACTATTCCAAAAGCAAAACATAAAATAACATTTGACAAGTTGTAATTACTGTAGGCTATACAATATATTCACAGATTGTGAAAATGAAAATAATTAAATGTTTTAAATATATATTTGTTAGATACAGGTTTATTCATCATATGTTCTCATTTATTTAGTTTTATATTTGGATCTCTTTTTGTAGAGTCACTTTTTTATAATACTGTTTTGATCTGCTATTTACAGTGATTACTATTTGCTATATTCCATTTGGTGAAATTGGTGAAATGTTTTAAAACATGTTAAGGTCCGTTTGACCTACTAACATAATAATTATTTATTAATTATAATTAATAGTACACAACAATTTAAAAAACTACAACATACAAAAATTATTCATAAAATTATTCATAAAATTATTCCAAAATCTTCTGTAATTTTCTTTAAATTTGTGCATAATGGTGGATAATTAAAGAAAAATTATTAAATACATTAAGACTTAGATTACAAATGACAGCCTAATGTGGGTAAATTTAACAGAGCTTGAAACTTTTTCTTCTTCTTCTTCTTCTTCTTCTTCTTCAGTTTAGACACTGCTAAATGTATTACTGCCCTCCTCAGTTCAAAGTTTGAACTAATTGTTATATGCTTGCACTAGCATATTGTATATGACAATTTAGTTCAAACTTTGTAATTTGTAATACACTTAGCAGTGTCTACACTGAAGAAGAAGAAAAAGAAGAAGAGAGCTAGTTCAAGATGAGCATTTATGGTTAAAATGTATTAAATTTTAATTTTATTTTTAGAAAATGAGTGATGATTTCTCTAGATAAGACCCTTATTTCTCGTCTGGGATCATGTAGAACACTTTGAAGCTGCACTGAAACTGTAATTTTGACCTTCAACCGTTTGGAGGCCATTAAAGTCCACCATATGGAGAAAAATCCTGGAATGTTTTCATCAAAAACCTTAATTTCTTTTCGACTGAAGAAAGAAAGACATGAACATCTTGGATGACATGGGGGTGAGTAAATTATCAGGACATTTTTATTTGAAAGTGAACTAATCCTTTAATTAAATCACAGTATATTGCTAATGTATAAAATGAACCCTAACTGGTCTCAGCCTCTGATATTAGCAAAGACTAGTCATGCCTCAGGACTTAGAAACTGTATGTATCTTCTGCAATATAATTTGTAATAGCATAATATTGTCATTACCTTCAGCCTTGGTTGTTTCAACTGGTGTAGTGAAAACAGAAGTTATTTTCAGAGCATTTGTATAAATTATATAGTTGATATTTTATTTTATGTTTGACAAAACTTTGCAAATTAACATCGAAAACTGATATATATTTGAAAATTCAAAGTATTTAGTTAATTTAATCATTAATCAATGAGTTTTTAAATATTTTCATATTTAATATCTGACTGCCTTACTGGCAAAAAGAGACAGCAGTGCTACAACATGTAACAGGGCAGGTTTCCCCATCATTTAGTAGGTCTGTCACCGTATTCTGTAAAAGACCAAAAATATTTTGTTTGCATAACATGCACAACATTTTCTGAAAAAAAATCTGAAGTTCTTTGATCGCTAGTTAGTTCATACAGTCTGACAAACAACACTTGTAAAGGACTATTATTAATTGCACAGTGTGCACCTGGCTTTAGAAAAACTTTAAACCAAAATCAAATTAAAATAAAATAATGATAAAAAGAATCTTACCAATATGTGATGTTTCTGAAGAATAGCTAATGAAGAACTTCTCTCCTGTGTTTTTTGAAACACATGCTTTCAATGTTATTGTGTCTCAATTTATACCTGTGTTATGGGTGTGTTTTGGGTGGGGTTGTCACCTTTTGCTTTGAACAACCCATTTAAGATTCTCACAAATTAAGACTGAACACTTATTTGCACTAAGTACCACATAAAAACTAATTGTTAAAATCCCTACATTATAATTGGGAAACAATAAACAAGTGTTCACAACTGCATCTCTCTTTGAATGGCTTACACTATGTTTACTAACAAAGTCTGTAGCTTCAATATTTGTTTGTAGTATACAGTTGTAAGAAAAAGTATGTGAACCACTTGCAGAATCTGTGAAAATGTGAAAAATTTTAACAAAATTAGAGAGATCATACAAAATGCATGTTATTTTTCGTTTAGTACTGTCCTGAGTAAGATATTTCACATAAAAGATGTTTACATATAGTCCACAAGAAAAAAAGAAGAAGCTGAATTTATTCAAATGGCCCCATTCAAAAGTATGTGAACCATAGGTTCTTAATACTGTGTGTCACCTGGATGATCTATTACTCTTTTTTTGTTTTGTGATGGTTGTTCATGAGTCCCTTGTTTGTTCTGAGCAGTTAAACTGAGCTCTGTTCTTCAGAAAAATCCTCCATGTCCTGCAGATTCTTCAGTTTTTAAGCATTTTTTGCATATTTGATCTGATGCTCCAGAAGGCAACACGATGCATTAAGAGTTGGGGGGTGAAACTTTTGAACAGGATGAAGATGTCCAAATTTTTCTTATTTTATTGAAATATCATTGCTTTTCATTTAGTACTGCCCTCCAGAATCAACAGAAGATACTTGGATGTTTCCCGGAAGAAAAAATAAGTACAATTTACCTTGTTATTCAAATTCAAATATTTTTTTTTTTCTTGTGGACTATATGTAAACATCTTTTATGAAAAATATCTTACTAAGGACAGTACTAAACAAAAAATAACATGCATTTTGTATGATCTCTCTTATTTTGTTAAAATCTTTCACATTTTCACAGATTCTGCAAGTGGTTCACATACTTTTTCTTACAACTGTATTTTTGAATATGAGGCTCCAGCATGAAATAGCATACCATGAGCTGGCCTCTTGACCTTTTAAACTGGTTTTATGAATTTAAAGACTGCATTATGCCCAAGGCTTTAGGCTAAAAGCATTAGCCATCATTTAGGGGTAGCCAAGAAATGTACAGTAATTATACGTAGAACTGTTTCTTTACGACCACAATGCCCCCTGATGCTGATTGGTTAGACGTTTGTTGTTGGACTCGGCCTGACTAACTTCCAAACAGTGTATTTGAAATATCACTGAGTCCCCCTTTAAATTTAACCCTTGTATGTCATTAAGGACATTTTTGTCTTCTTTTTTCTTTTGAAAATGTTGTCTGTGTTAATGCCAACAGCATAAATTTTGGCACAAGTGTGTATTTTTTTTATTTATTAGAATTGTAATATTTCACCCTAATTTCCTTTAATAAATCTGTTTTACACTAGGTACACAAAATAGTTACACTCAGGACCCTGAAACCCAATAAAAAAAATTTTAATCCCAGTGCCATTTAACTGTAAGATTGATGCAGCCTATTTAATAGGCTTTCATTCTGTTGGCATAGCTTCAAAATTTAAATTTTTACTTTTTTTTTTGTTTTTTTTTCTTCAACCAGATGGTACCATTTTCTCAGGTATGCCTATAAAGCAAATACTCGCTTTATTCATGTTTTCTGCTTCTGCAAATTATGCCAGTATGCAGCTATAATTGTGTGGCTGTGTTGGTATATGGATGTCAGAGTATAATTTGTATTTGTGTAATAAAAATAATTAAAAATAATTTGTCTGTGTTCATGTTAGCATGTAATGTTTGAGAGAAAAACTCTACTGCGAATCACAAAACCAACCACTGTGTGTACCAGTGGAGCTTTACTGGCATCTAATGGGAAATTTGGTTCTGCGCCCAAACAAAATCTTACTGAAAGCACATTTTTTGAGATATCAACCTCAAGTTTTTAACAGCTTTTGTATTCAGCATTATTTATAAAATATGTATTATATATAAAAATGTGCTCATAAATCATTTTCATGAACTAAAACCTTTGTACATTTTTTGTTTCACTTTTTAAAACCTTTTTTTTTTTTTACTTCAACAATAATATACCAAGGGTCTTCTTGGTAAGTCTGTACACCCAAGCTTCAAACTTTTTATGACAGTTTTTTGACATGGACATTTTTGCCCTCTAAGGACCTCAGTGTAACTTTTTTTTGTTTTTTAAATGATGCACAAGGGTTAATTTAATTTCCTACCGTTTTGGAGAGAAATGTAGTAGCATTTTAATCTGCTAATCGTGGGTCTTTCATGCTGAGAACTCTCATGTGTTTGCAGTTTGCAAAATTATGCATTTAAAAGTTGATCAAACGTATCTTTACAAAAGTTCACAATGTTGCAGATGAAATATAATGTGGATAACATTTGATAAATATCTATTTTCATCAGGTTAGATAGAGTACAATGGGGCTAAATGCACACTTTAAGAAAGTGATGGGACGGTTGATACCAGGGCTCCGATGCTCTGACCAATTTTTCAAAGCACTACTCTGTGCGATCACTTTTAGGGGAGAATGCTGATCCTTGGAGAATTTAACAATTGCAATAGGGTTTCAGCACTAAACGCTTGAACCTCTAATTATCTATAAATAAATTATAGATGTAATTAAAAAGGGCTTACACATTTAGGAACTGCATGTAAAATAAACTAATAAACATCAGTAAAGTCTATATACACATACCTCACAGAGAGCAAATATTGATAGGTACAGATTAATTGCTCAGATTTTTTTGCATCTTTAATATATGTATATATTTCGTGAAGCATATTTTTTTTTACAAAAAATACATTTTATTGCACAGAAAATTCTTGAGAAAACATGACAAGCCTTTGGCAACAGAAGAACTATTTTTGCCATCCAACATGTTTTTAAAACATAAAACATCACAATTAGCCACAAAGTACAAAACAAGTTGTACAACATATTGTGTTGCTGGTGCGACGGCATTTTACGAGTTCACGTAAAGGTTCGGAATTTGACCCAAACCCAGAGTATTCCTCCAAAGAAGTAAATAAGCATGGGACAACCTCCAGAAGACGTGTTTACTAGAAGCCCCCCCAAAAATTGTGCCTCAAATAGGCTGGCATTCACGGGGAGGAGCCTGGCCCCATGGCATCAGACAGGTGAGCCCCACCGGACATCAAACAAGGTTTACGTTTTATTATGTTTTATTATTGTTATTATTATTAAATTATAAAATAAACTAATAAACACCAGTCAAGTCTATACACACATACCTCACAAAGAGCAGATATTGATAGGTCAGATTGGTTAATGTACAGATTTATTGCTCAGATATGTTTGCATCTTTATGTTAATAAAACATAAATTTTATTGCCCAGAAAATTCTTGACAAAACATGACAAGCCTTTGGCAATAGAATAACTATTTTTGCCATCCAATGTGTTTTTAACACAGAAAACTACTTGGTTGTGATGGATTTCAGGAGGAAGAAAACACCAAGTGTATCGAATTAGATTTGTGCCAAAATATATTGGTAACACTTTATAATAACGTTCAGTTATAAGTCATTTATGAATTATTATGGGAATTGCACCAGAAAAACCTGTGAAAATCACTGGAACAGAATCGGATTGTGCCAAAACAGAAAAATGCAAACTTTATCTGTTTTTGAAGAAAATGTCACACTAATGGATCCAGTGTATAAAAAAAACTCAAAATAATTAGACAAATTGGTGAACCTGGGCAGAGAGACAAACTTTACCAGCCTGGACAGACAGATCCACATGGCATGTAAAAGAGTTCATGATGAGGGAGAAATTGTTAAAGGATTAGTTCACTTTCAAATTAAAATTTCCTGATAATTTACTCACCCCCATGTCATCCAAGATGTTCATGTCTTTCTTTCTTCAGTAGAAAATAAATTAAGGTTTTTGATGAAAACATTCCAGGATTTTTCTCCATATAGTGGACTTCAATGGCCTCCAAACAGTTGAAGGTCAAAATCACAGTTTCATTGCAGCTTCAAAGTGTTCTACACGATCCCAGACGAGAAATAAGGGTCTTATCTAGAGAAACCATCACTCATTTTCTAAAGAAAAAAAAAATCTATATATACAATTTAACCATAAATGCTCATCTTGAACTAGCTCTCTTCTTCTTCTTCTCTATTAGAATTCAGGCAGTGTAGACACTCCTAAGTGTATTACTGCCCTCCTCAGGTCAAAGTCTGAACTAAATTGTCATATACAATATGCTAGTGCAAGTATATAACAATTAGTTCAAACTTTGACCTGTGGGGGGCAGTAATACACTTAGCAGTGTCTACACTGCCGGAACAATAGAGAAGAAGAAGAAAAGAGCTAGTTCAAGATGAGCATTTATGGTTAAAACATATATAATTTTAACTTTTCTTTTTTAAATGAGTGATGGTTTCTCTAGATAAGACCCTTATTCCTCGTCTGGGATCGTTTAAAGCCCTTTGAAGCTACAATGAAACTGTAATTTTGACCTTCAACCTTTGGAGGCCATTGAAGTCCACTATATGGAGAATAATCCTGGAATGTTTTCCTCAAAAACCTTAATTTCTTTTCTACTGAAGAGAGAAGGACATGGACATCTTGGATGACATAGGGGTGAGTAAATGATCAGGAAATTTTAATTTGAAAGTGAACTAATCCTTTAAGGCAGTCATTCAAGTCATCATCCCAGGTGTCAGTTTGAGAAGTTACCTGGAGTGTAGAACAGACCTAAAATGACCTGTGCTTAAATTCTCAGAGCACATTTTATTTAAAAGGATGCAACAGAATTGTATCATTCACTTACACATGCAGTTCAAGAGCCCAAAGAAACACTTTGGATGAGCCATGGATCACAAACAGAGGATTTTGTCAGCATCTGAAAATGCAGACAGTCTGACTGGTCTCTGTAACCAGAGATTTGCTCGTAATCAATTTCCACCTGCTCGAGCAAACACCAGACGTTGCACCCAGTGTGAGCAGTCCAACCCAGAGGGAAGATGTGAACACTGCTACAAGTACGGCAGCAGTAAGCACTGGGCAGGTTGTTGGAAACGATCTATGACCCATGTGGCATCAAACAAGATTGAGATTACCTCAGACATCATGAAAAGCTAACCAAGAGATTGCTTACCTGAAGGACCATGGTCAACCAAAAAAGAGAAAACAGCCAGATTGGTGGGACGCAGATGCCTGGTGCAATGTTCTCTAGGAGGTGTTAATACATCGGTGCTCTGGGACATGGGGTCACAAGTTTCATTGTGGGTTTGAAGTGGAAGAAGAGACAACTTCCTGACGCAGAGATGAGACCAGTGAGAGAGTTGCTTGAGGAGGTAGAACTCAACCTGACAGGGGGA
Source organism: Anabarilius grahami (assembly GCA_003731715.1). Classification (NCBI taxonomy): domain Eukaryota; kingdom Metazoa; phylum Chordata; class Actinopteri; order Cypriniformes; family Xenocyprididae; genus Anabarilius; species Anabarilius grahami. The sequence continues at coordinate 738,504 of RJVU01008827.1, read as the reverse complement.
ATGGGACAAGCATCCCATATGCAGGCTGGATGGAATGGAGTTTTGTCTGTCTGGAAACACTGAGACTGAAGGAAGAGACAGACACCTGCTGGCACCAATTCTCATTACATCCAGTGAATTGGAGAAACCAATAATCGGCTTTAATGTTATTGAGGAATTGGTCCAAGCTAAAGCAGCCCAGCAGATTCCTTTGAGTTTTCTTGTGAACACACTGATTTCATCTCTGGAAGTTAGCCCAGGGAAACTGAAAGCCATTCTATCACTCTTGAAGAAACGCAAAAACAGCAACGGCTGTCATATTGCAAGTCTGGTACAAAAATCCATCATTCTTCCAAGGTGTGTGAGAGTGAAGGTCAGTTGTGGCAAACTTAATAAGATGGTTCCCCTGGGAATACACGTGATGCTGGAGCCCAATCCAGTTGTACCCTGGCCTGCAGGGATAAAGGTAAGCAAACAGCTCATTCAGATGCCTCTGAGAGATAATGACAACATCACAGTGAAGGTGGAAAATACCACAGATGAAGAGGTGACTCTTATTGCATGGACAGTCCTGGGGTGGCTGCATGCAATGGATGCCATCCATTAACTGGAAGTGAAACCACTGTCTCTGACTGAATCCCAACCTCAGCTATCACAACACGACAACGACTTACCTCCAGAGACTCTGCCCAGGGATCAGGAAAGTGAAGGATGGGACTCTCCACTGGACCTCAGTCACTTACCTGGGGAACAACAGGAACATGTGAGACAACTATTGAGAGTGGGGTGTTTGCTAAGGATGTCTGGGATACTGGATGTATTTGGGACCTTAGAATGGACATTCATTTGAAAGATGACATCCCTGTCCAAAAGAAGTACAATGCAATCCCGCGACCCCTGTATCAAGAGGTGAAGACCCACATACAGAACTTGCTGAGTCAGGGTGGATCCAAAAGTCAACATCCTTCTATTTTTTGCCGGTTGTGTGTGTGAGAAAGAAGGATGGGAGCTTGCGTCTTTGTGTGGACTACCGACTGTTCAACAAGAAGACATACCCTGACTGGCATCCCATCCTGCAAATTAAAGAGATTCTAGAAAATCTAGGGGGAACTCCTATTTCACGGTGCTGGACCAGGGTACGGCCTATCATCAGGGCTTCATGAGTGAAGATAGTAGGGCATACATGGCATTCATAACTCCCTGGGGGCTCAATGAGTGGATACGGATACCTTTCGGCCTCATTAATGCACCCGCTGCCTTTCAGAGGTACATGGAAGAATATCTAGGAGAGTTGAGGAATGATATCTGCGTTCCTTACCTTGACGACATGTTAGTCTTCAGCAAGTCTTCAACTTCGACCAGCACCTGGAGGACTGGGGAGAGTGCTACAGCGACAGGAGCAGTGTGATATTAAGCTAAAGCCAAGGAAATTCAACTTTTTTAAGTCAAGTCGTCAAGTCACCTTTATTTATATAGCTCTTTTTACAATGCAGATTGTGTCAAAGCAGCTTTACAGTGATAACTTGTATATAATTTTGCCTGCACAGCAGCTCTTAAAGAAAATGGTGTCAATGCAGGCACATCAAAACACTGTTGAATATCAAATGTCAAGTGTCCCCAACTAAGCAAGCCAAAGGCGACAGTGGCAAGGAACCCAAACTCCAACAGGTGACATCAGGTGTTAAAAATGGAGAAAAAAACCTTGGGAGAAACCAGGCTTAGTCAGGGGGCCAGTTCTCCTCTGGCCAACAGTGCTTTGTTATGATTCAGACAGCTATCATAAGTCTGATGGGATCGCAACAGTCAAAGTATTTATTCCAGTTCAATCCAGTTGAGGATCGTATTCATTTGTTGAGGAACTGTGCCACTGGCTATAAAAATGTTCTTATAATTCATCCAAAAGGCCACGCCATGACATATGGATCTTCTACTGGTCACTAAATGACAATATTTATTGACTGTCGTCATTATAAATGACCGTTTTCCTAAATGTAATTTAATTGAAAGAAGCAGCTAACATTAGTGATGTGTTGTCTTATGCTTAAGATGCCTAGCTGGATATGATAGTTAGCTAACTAGATTATGTTGTTGACCATGGTAAATTAGTTCACATTGCATAATACAGGTCTAATTCTGCTTGTTTCTCATCTAGAAATGGTGGGAAGAGGAAAAAAGCAAGAAGAGGAAGGTCAGTCTAACTGACTATTTTGGAAGCTAACTAAAGAAAATTTCATAGTATCCCATCTGTAAAGGCACATGTTGGCTGTTGGTCTGTTATAATCTGTGTGTCTCCAATTATGGTGTTAAGAAGATTTGAATTCTGATTTCTAACGATTACATATTGTGATTAAGTCCAAAGTCAGTCCAGCACAGGCCAGACCTCCAGCACAGGCCAAGGTCACTCCAGCACAGGCCAAAGACAGTCCAGCACAGCCCAGACCTCCAGCACAGGCCAAAGTCAGTCCAGCACAGGCCAAAGACAGTCCAGCACAGCCCAGACCTCCAGCACAGGCCAAAGTCAGTCCAGTACAGGCCAGACCTCCAGCACAGCCCAGACCTCCAGCACAGGCCAGAACTCCTCCAGCACATGCTCAAATATGCATCAAAAGCACATGCTCTTGCTGAAAAGATGGAGAACGTGAAAAAAAAAAGATGTGCTGGGGAAAATGTGGAGGCAATGAACATGTCAGTAATTAAAGAGACCCAATCAGTGTTTAGAACTGCATACTACTGCAACTGGACTCCAAATAGGACAAATTCTGCACTCCCGTTTCAGTGCTACCAACATTATTGAACACATTGCAAAATAAATGCAATGTTCAATTGTGAACAACATTGTTAGCTCCTCAAGCAAATTAGCTGTGCTCATAGATGAGGCATCCACCTTGAGTAGAAAAGCCACCATGATCATTAACATCAACCACCAGAGTTCATTTTTCTTGATCGTGGAACTTCAGGACCAGACATCCGAAGGAAAAATTAATGCCTTAAAAAATTGCCTAACAAAAGCAGGATTCACAGAGGAGTGGCTAAAACAAAACTGGGTGTCCTTTGTCTCAGATGCTGCTAGCGTTATGGTGGGCAAGCATTCTGGTGTATCCACAAAATTGAAAATGAGATTCCCAAAACTGCTCACTTGGCACTGCATGAATCACAGGCTAGAATTGGGCGTTTCAGATGCTGTAGATAAAGTTACTGCTCTCAATCACTTCAAAATCTTTGTTGAAAAATTGCACAACGTCTATAGCAAGTCAAACAAAAATCAGAGAGAGCTTTTAGAATCAGCGACTGAGGTTGGAACTCAGGTTCTCAAAATTGGCAGAATCTTAGATGTTAGATGGGTTGCCAGCAGTTTTCGGACTGTTCGGGCTGTATGGACATCTTTTACTGCCCTTGTCAGACACTTTGAAAAAGCCTCCAATGATGAGCAGAGGAATTGCACTGAGAGACAGACATATAGAGGCTTATGTGAGAGGCTGAAAAGTCCAGAAATGTTTGATGTATGATACCTTACATGAACTGTCCATTGTCTCTGAGGAACTGCAAGCTCAAAATATCTACTCAGAGCAGATCTTCTTGTGAAAACAGCAATCGGATTTTAACGTCATTTAAAACTCAGCCAGGACCGAAACTTTCAGATGCACTGGAGGCAAAAGATCGTGGCACATTCAAAGATGTGCACTTGAAGTCAAACCCTAAGAATAACTCTATCAACACTGAGGAATTCTTGCAGAAAGTCTACAGAAACGTCTTCCTTTTGAAGAGGAAATTCTTAAAGATCTGAGCATTCTGGACACAAACAGGTGGGCATCAAAGCCTGCCATTCATTATGGAGAAGCAGAGATTCATAGGCTCTGTGCACGTTTTAATTTGTGCCCTGACCAAGCCATTAGGGGAATGAGAGACGTAGTTGAATCTCCCCAAACTGAATCTCAGGATTTGAAACCTCATAAGAACTGCAGGCAGAACTTTCCTGTAAGCACTGCAGAGTGCAAAAAAGTTTCAGTATCATGAATTCTATTGTGACAAAGAAGAGGTCTGTGCTTCTTCAAATGTTTCAAATTTGATGATGGTCAACCTCAATGGCCACTCAATTTCACAGTTTAACCTAGATAACTATGTAAAGACCTGGACAAGACGACATCGCACTGCACAAGACACACAGTCAAGGCAATGCAAATCTGTAAATCTCAAAATAGAGCGAAAACATTTTTTGGAACGTACTTTAATGGAATAAACAAAGCATAACTGAATAATTCAATGTTCTTATATAACAGTGTAGGAGTGTATATAACAGTATACAGTTTAGAAGTGCATAAATTACACAGATTTAAATATAATGAAATGTAATAATAATCGAAAAAATACTATTAAACAAACAATCATTGACTTCTGTTTTTCAGTTTTTTTGGAATGGGGGGGGGGGATATTATACCACTTTTTTTTTTTAGGACTACACCACTGATGTCTCTAAATCTGAGATTTTCTCTGTCAGCCTGACTATCTCCCTGCATTTATGACATGTGAATCCCTCGTGGCTGACAGAGAAAGCTATACTATACATGTGACAGGCAGTGCAAGTAACAACAAAAGGAGAGGATGACATTACTCACAGTGTTTGTAGACTGATCCAAGTTACCACAGTTGGTAGATGGACTTGTAGAAAAAGGAGTGCGAGAGAGAAGACGACGGTAGGCATGGATAACAAGTTTAAGGATTAATTCACTTTCAAATTAAAATTTCCTGATAATTTACTCACCCCCATGTCATCCAAGATGTTCATGTCTTTCTTTCTTCAGTGGAAAAGAAATTAAGGTTTTTGATGAAAACATTCCAGGATTTTTCTCTATATAGTGGACTTCAATGGAGCCCAAATTGTTGAAGGTCAAAATTACAGTTTACAGCGATCCCAGACGAGAAATAAGGGTCTTATCTAGAAAAACCATTGCTCATTTTCTAAAAACTTTTTAAAAACTGTATACGTTTTTAACCATAAATGCTTGTCTTGAACTAGCCCTCTTCTTCTTCTTCTTCTTCTCTATTTGAATTCCAGCAGTGTAGACAGTGATAGGCAATATAAGACAATATCAGATATATGGTGATAATAATATAAACAACAAGGAATTATAGGAAGAGATTCAAAACAAAGCTATACAGAGCTACATAAGCAAACCAGTCTGAGAAGCGAGGCAGACAGGAGCAGAACGGAACAATCGATCAACAATCATGTAGTGATCAAGTATACTTGTTTTTTTTTTCACCTTGGTTCAATTGAGTGTAAAATCCAGTACTTTTGGAAATACTTTGGAAATACCAGAAAGTAATGTACTTAGTTACTTTTGCATTACTTTTTTCTCATTTTGGCTGGGCTTGCTTGTTTTATATTTTAAAAACAAAATGTTTTATTTTTTTGCAAATGTAAAGGCTCTTTCACACCATAAGTGAAATGAATAAGCCTCAGTCTGAAGGAAATGCAAATTCATGCCTGTAAAGTAGAGGGCGCAGTTCAAACAAACCTTTCAGCTGTGCTTCCATTCTGGATTGCAGAAGAACAGAATGCTGAAACACAAATGTGATTTTTATCTAAAGTCATTTTTGCTTATTAGTATGATTGAATTGGATCATCAAAGGTCAACAGCAAAGACATTGGTTAATAAAGTGAGATTTAATACATAAAGTATGTTAAATACATAAAGTGTAATTTTTCATATTTATTGCAGGTTTGTGTAATATTCCGAGTTTGCATTTCATTGTTTTTATCACCTGGCTTGAAGCTCTGACGATGGAGGCTGATGGGTCTTTAACTCATTTGGTAGTGATCACATCATCATCTACACAGCACAGCTGATTGGTTGCTGTTTCATCAGGCCAATGAGCTTGCTGCCCAAACATTCAAATATTTGGTATTGTTTGCTTTTAGCAGTCTGCAGCATGCTTTCCAAACCCTCCACCTTCCCCAGCTCCACCTGTATAGATCTCTACACCTCTGCACTTACTCCCGATTTCTCTCAACATGGGGACAGGAGAGCTGTCAGTCAATAAATGGGAAAACAAAGTGCCTTGTGTTACTTATTTGAAAAATTAACTAATATTTTCTTGTAAATTTAAAAGTAATGCATTACTTTACTAGTTACTTGAAAAAAGTGATCTGGCGATGGAAACACATTTACAGAATGAATCCCTCGATGCAAAAAAAAGAAAAGAAAAATAATAATAAAAAGAAAAATGTCTTTGCCTCAACAGTGGATGTGATTGGATAGCTGGACTAATCAGTGGACCAAGTTTATCACACAGCTCCTCAAATGTTAGTTCAAGAGTCTCACATGATTGTGTTCCCAAACACCAGCATCCAAACACAAGATAACATGACACCATTTATTGCATTTCGTCTGCACACTCTGAGACATTCTAATTCATTTACAATGGAGTAAAAAAGAGCCACGGTTTCTTGCCTGGATTTTATTACATATATTTTGTGCAAATTTCCCAAGAAGTGACGATTTTGTTATCTTGAACACATGGGATGGAAACAGTGCTTATTCACAGCTAGTGTTGCATTTCCTTGCAATAACTGTTTTCTTATTGTCTGTGCTCCAATAAAACACCCGTGACTAGTAGCTGCTTTTAGTGGATTCTTATTTCATTTTTACCTTTATATATCAGTGGCGTGCAGTGGTGTTCTGAAATGAGGAGTCACATTTTTTATTTATTTATGAATCAATGTAAATTCATGCATTACACTTAACGTTGACACATCTTCCTTGTTAAATGAACATTACTTTACCTTACATCAAAAAAGAAACCAAATACAATTCTATTTTGTAATTTTACATTAACAATGTAATGTTCTATTTATCAAAACCAAGTCAATCTCATCAAGTTAGTGTTTTAAGCATTTCTACATTCATTCCAAAATAATAACTAAAGGCAATAATAATTTAAACAATATATTTTATTTGTGTATTGATGTTTTTCTTTTTAATAGTCAACTTAGGCTATTTTGGATCATCAGTCATGCTCCGTGAACACCGTCTGTCACAGACACGAAGATATATTTTAATTTCACCAAGCTGATTGAAAAAAACAACAAAAAAAACAAAACGCAGTCATCATGCTTTCAGTCCATTACAAGTTTGAATTTGACGTGACATAAAGCGGTGATATCTAACTTGGTGATCTGTTTACTTACTTTTCAATTAGTCTTCCCATTGCCATCATTTGTTCATTGAAATTGACGCGCGGAACACGCACGTCAACAAGAGGCGGGATTTATCGCATAAACCAATCATACCCAATCATAACCAATTACATCCAATCATAGCGCGATGGAGACATTGCCTCCTCTCACGTGACTTTCCCCCATTCATTCTCAATTACACCCCACAAAACCCACCGCACGCCAGGGGTCTGATGATTTTCTATGGTTTCCTATGAGTGGAAAGGGAGGCATGTCTCCTCTGTGTAACTTTACCTGCGGGTGTCGCTGTTGGGCAGTGTTCCTTCAGTAATACGCATGACTTGTGCTCTTTTTAATGTCATAATTTGTAATATTTGTGTTGTTTTATATGTAATATGGATTATTTTCTCATCCTTTTTTTTTGAGGAGGCACTGCCTCCCTTGCCTCCTTGGATGAAACGCCCATGTTTTATACATATATATATATTATGGCTGTCAGCGTTAACGCGTTAACGCATTAATGCATGCGATTAATTCAAAATCCTTAACGTGTTAAAATATTTTGATAAATTACAGAAGCATGTGAAATTGCATCATAACGTCATTTACGTCACGCAGTTAGATGATCTTAAAGTCCATGCTGATTATATCAGAGATGGCAGAGAGAATTATTCATTCCAGCTTCTGTTTTGCTTTAAAACACGAACTCTCTGTCATATGCTGTCATTGTATATGAATAGCGCGAGCCCTCCCGCATATCACTGCTCCTGAACGGAACGTCGAAACATCACCGCTGTATGGCCAGATAATATGGAAACTATGTTTCTCGGCTGGATAAAGATAACAAGCTTCTTGCTATGAAAGTTTTGATGGATGACGATTGCAGTGACGTAGGGGGGAGTGGGGTAAGATGAGCCATTTTTTACTTATGTGGTCCTCAAGATAAGGGAAAATGAGGCAGAAGTACAATGAAAGTATTTAAAGTAATTTCAGGATGGTTCTTATCATTTTAAATGATCAAAATACATCTATGACAAAGGGTTCTAAAAATATGGCTTCTTATAACAAAAGTGTTCCTCTGTCTCAATTTACCCCAGGTTAGGGGTAAGTCAGTAGGTCAGTAGGTGGGTGTAAACTGACAATCTAACTGAATCTGAATCAAACCCATGTGAAATTTTAAAGATAATGTACCTATTTTAAAAACTAATTTAATAATCACATTTCCTTTTACAAATATTCTTTGTAAAAATATCTAACAAATATTTATTTTTTAGAAGCTAAATTAAACAACATAAAAACCAACCAAATGAAGTTGAAATTTCAGTATCTTTAATTGTTTGAATTTCTGAAACAATAATGTTGAACAAAGTTGTAACCTTCCCATAAACAGACTAAGAGAGTTTGTTGAGTAAAATTAAATGAAAACAAATGTCACTGAAACTAATAAACATTTTAGTTAAAAGGTTCTTGACATGGTAGTTTTTCTGCAATGTCGACCATAGGCCATTAGAGACTACAGGTGGAAAGATATATTTGATTAAACATCATCTGGTTCGTATCAGAGAAGGATTTGGTGTATTTGTACACTATTCCTATCAAATAAACTCGAAAATAAAGATAAACTAAACCACTTGCGTAATATTACATTGAAATGACACCATTTTATACTTCAGATTTAATTTAAATTTATTGCCTTATGGTGGGGTAAGTTAAAATGCTGGCTCAATTTATCCCACAGCATTTGGCTCATTTTGCCCCATAGCTGCCATTTTAGGAAAAGCTAGCTAGCTTACCAATTCAGAATAATATTTAGCTAAATGACTTGCATGGTTTTATATGTTGCTTAATCACCAATATGCATCAGAAATACAGTGGTGTGAAAAAGTGCTTGCCCCCTTCCTGATTCTTTTGCATGTTTGTCACACTTTAATGTTTCAGATCATCAAACAAATTTAAATATGAATCAAAGAAAACACAAGTAAACACAACATGCAGTTTTTAAATGAAGGTTTTTATTATGAAGGGAAAACAAAATCCAAACCCACATCGCCCTATGTGAAAAAGTGCTTGCCCACCGCTGTTAAATCATAACTGTGGTTTATCACACCTGAGTTCAGTTTCTCTTGCCACACCCAGGCCTGATTACTGCCACACCTGTTCGCAATCAAGAAATCACTTAAATAGGACCTGCCTGACAAAGTGAAGTAGACCAAAAGATCCTCAAAAGCTACACATCATGCTGAGATCCAAAGAAATTCAGGAACAAATGAGAAAGAAAGTAATTGAGATCTATCAGTCTGGAAAAGGTTATCAAACCATTTCTAAAGCTTTGGGACTCCAGCGAACCACAGTGAGAGCCATTATCCACAAATGGTGAAAACATGGAACAGTGCTGAACCTTCCCAGGAGTGGCCGGCCGACCAAAATTACCCCAAGAGCGCAGCGACGACTCATCCAAAAGGTCATAAAATACCCCACAACAACATTCAAAGAACTGCAGGCCTCACTTGCCTCAGTTAAGGTCAGTGTTTATGACTCCACTATAAAAAAAGAGACTGGGCAAAAATGTCCTGCATGCCAGACTTCCAAGACGAAAACCACTGCTGAGCAAAAAGAACATAAAGGCTCGTCTCAGTTTTGCCAGAAAACATCTTGATGATCCCCAAGACTTTTGGGAAAATACTCTGTGGACTGACGAGACAAAAGTTGAACATTTTGGAAGGTATGTGTCCCATTAAGTCTGGCGTAAAAGTAACACAGCATTTCAGAAAAAGAACATCATACCAACAGTAAAATATGGTGGTGGTAGTGTGATGGTCTGGGGCTGTTTTGCTACTTCAGGACCTGGAAGACTTGCTGTTATAAATGGAACCATGAATTCTGCTGTCTGCCAAAAATTCCTGAAGGACAATGTCCGGCCATCTGTTCATGACCTCAAGTTGAAGTAAACTTGGGTTCTGCAGCAGGACAATGATCCAAAACACATCAGCAAGTCCACCTCTGAATGGCTGAAGAAAAACAAAATGAAGACTTTGGAGTGGCCTAGTCAAAGTCCTATTGAGATGCTGTGGCATGACCTTAAAAAGGCGGTTCATGCTCGAAAACCCTCCAATGTGGCTGAATTACAACAATTCTGCAAAGACGAGTGGGCCAAAATTCCTCTACAGCGCTGTAACAAGTTATCGCAAACGCTTGATTGCAGTTGTTGCTGCTAAGGGTGGCCCTACCAGTTATTAGGTTTAGGGGGCAAGCACTTTTTCACACAGGGCTATGTGGGTTTGGATTTTGTTTTCCCTTCATAATAAAAACCTTCATTTAAACCTGCATGTTGTGTTTACTTGGGTTATCTTTGATTCATATTTAAATTTGTTTGATGATCTGAAACATTAAAGTGTGACAAACATGCAAAAAAACAAAAAATCTGGAAGGGGGCAAGCACTTCTTAGTTTTAGACCTGGATAAATTTGCTTTGATGAAACAGCCATTACATCTGTTATGTAAAAATTTTACTTTGACAAGCCAAAAACTGTTTTTAAAGTAAATAAGCGACTTCCACTCCTCCTATGTGCTTCTCCATTTCACAGTCTGGCAGAAATGATGGGTGATTCTAAAATATATGGTCACATGACAATAAAATGGTACGGTTGCCAAGATACAGGGGGTGGGTCAACGTACCCGCTGGCTCTTCTTACCCCACTCTCCCCTACAAAAGCACGCGTGACAAACAAATCATGGATGAGCGCTCTCGATGCACTGATCGCACACTGTAATTATGCACAGACACATTTCAGTACATTCACGTTGTTTTCACACACATTCAAGATAATGTTGATTTGTCCTGTGTATGTTGCTGTGTACTTCGCATATATGCAGGTCAAGGCGGTTGGTTTAGTTTTTTTTTGGCATCTCCATGTGGTCCTGTTCAGTATAGCAACTCTTGTCTAAAATGTAAACAAGCTCTTTGCTGTTGCACAGGGACAGTCCCGGTTTTTGGTGTGCTGTCCCCGGAAATGTCCCCGTTCCCTTTCGAGGGAACTCGCGCTGCGTCTGATAGGATCACTTTGGGAACGCCCCCAGCGTGATAGCGTCTGATGCACGTCTGTCAACTAGTCCAATGGCAAGAGTGAACGTCACGGGCGGGTGACGTCACGATCAGGAAAGGATAAATACACATCTGGCGAGACCGGCTTCAGCTTTTCTGCCTTAGCAAAGCACTCTATGTGGAGCTGGTGGATGTGCTTTCTCGCGCTGTGTCAAAGTTGAGCATTGAATGGCCAGCCGAGAATCAGGGCGCTCGTCCAAACTGGACGAGCGCTTTTTGTCATCTAATAAAGCATTTCCACCACGGGGTCTTCCATTCTTCCATGATCTTCACGATGAACTAGCGAGATCATGGAGGAAACCATATTCATCACGCTTGTTCAGCCCTCACGTCAAGCACTATTCTAATATAAGAGGGCTGAAAGAATATGGTTATGGGGCGATGCCCCAGGTTGAACAGATGCTTGCGAGCTATCTGTCCCTGGGTTCAGCATCGTACCTGAAGGCCTCCACGCTTCCCACAAAACCACTTAAAGCTACATCTGGGCTAGTGGGAAGAGCGTATACGGCAGCAGGTCAGGCTGGTGCGTGCTTGCACACTATGGCTATTCTGCAAGTGTACCAAGCAGATCTGCTGAAGGATTTGGATGGCGGGGAGGGGATTGGCCCGGATGCAGTTCGAGAACTGCGTTGAGCCACAGATCTGTCTCTAAGAGCCACCAAGGAGACTGCCAGAGCTGTTGGGCGGTCTAAGGGCAGCCTTGGTGGTGATAGAGAGGCACCTGTGGCTCAATCTGTCTGAGCTAAAGGATAAAGACAGGGCCTTTCTCCTCGACGCCCCGCTTGCGCCATCTGGCCTGTTCGGCGACGCAGTCACATCAGCCGTCGACAGGTTCCAGGAGGCTAAGAAGCAGGCGGAGGCGTTCAAAAAGTACTTACCATGCCGCCATCTATCCTCTGGGGTTGCTGGGCGTGAGCAACCCCAGCCGTATAGCTCCTCATACCGAGCTCAGCAGAAAGAGAGTGTCGCCTCTCGTGCTCCACCTCAAAGACACGGTGGGCCGGGACGGCACTCTCAGCCCAAGCCTTCTAAGCCGAAGACAGACCTGAGGGTTTTGCTTCAGGTGAAGAAGGCTGGGAAGAAGAAGTCCTGACACCAGTGGCATCAGACTTCTGAGGGCAGCCCCACACGGGGTGGTGCGGTACACACCTCAGTATACGGTACCCGTCCCACCTCGTGGCCCTCAGGGGGCCGTTCTGCCAACCCCGCCACCTCTGGTGCTTCGGGGCACAGCGGTTCCCACCGAATTAGTGACGCAGTGTTCAGAACCACACAACACTGCGTCACTTCCTCGGAGGAAAAATTTACATCGAAAATGTGCTGTGAATAAAACACCAGAGGCCAGCCTCAAGAGGCTGGTTCCCTTAGTAGATTTTCTGGTAGAGTGGAAATCTGTTCAAAATATCTCACGTTGGGTCCTGCAAATTATAGAGAAAGGTTACAAAATCCAGTTTTGGTGCTGTCCACCTCTATTCAAAGGAGTGCTGTAAACTTCAGTGCTTCCACAGCAGGCTCTGTGGATCTTGGATCTTGTTTCCAAAAAAGGATGGGGGGTTGCACCCTATTTTAGATCAACGTCATCTGAATCGAGCAGTATAAAAACTAAAATTCAAGATGCTGACGATAAGTCAAAACGTGACTCAAATCAAATCTGAGGATTGGTTTGTCACAATAGATCTCAAGAACGCATACTTCCATGTCTCCATCCTTCCACAGCACAGGAAGTTCCTGAGGTTCACTTTCGGGGGTGAAGCGTACCAATTTCGGGGTCTTCTGTTCGGCCTAGCTCTCTCAACCCGCACATTCATGAAATGCACTGGCCCCGCTCAGGGTGCAGGGCATACGCATCCTGAATTATATCGACGACTGGTTGATTTTAGCTCAGTCAGAGGAGATGGCGGTTCGGCATCGAGATGTCATTCTCGCACATATTGAGAAATTGGGGTTGAGACTGAATGCCAAGAAAAGTGTGCTTACTCCACGACAGAGGACCACTTTTCTTAGTGTGATTTTGGGATTCAGTGACAATGCGAGCATGTCTCTCTCTAGTTCGCATCACTGCTATTCTATCATCAATAAAAGAATTGAAGCTAGGCCAGTCACGCACTGAAAAACAGTTTCAGAGACTGTTGGGTCTGATGGCAGCAGCATCCAACGTGATCCCTTTTGGCCTGCTGTACATGAGACCCTTACAGTGGTGGCTCAGGACCAAAGGGTTTTCCCCGAAGGGCAACCCACTTCGTATGATCAAGATCACGCGGCGCTAGCTCCACGCCTTGATCATATTAAACAAAAATTGACCAACGTTTTCAACTAACCCGCCCGCAAAAAATAAAAGAAGAAAATATTGTACCCGCCCCGCATTTTTTTAAAGTAGTAAATGCTCATCATAGCGTCATTGGGCCATTGACGTAGGAATAGGGGTGCGAGGGGTGATAATATCCATTAATCCAGCCTGTGGACTCGGAGGAGAGAAATGTTTCAGGCCCTGACATGGTGCGCTCAGAGGTGCAGCGGCGAGAGCAGGCAGTTCTTGTCAAAATGTTTGACTGTTTCAGTTCAAACTGTTCTTTTTCTGAATGCTGTATGATATAGCCTCGTGTTATGTAATAAAGGCTTGATTTATTCATTTATTTCGTTTCATTTTCTTAACAATTAAGATGCTGCATGTGTTTATCCAGTCTAATCGAAGTGTGCGTCTCTCCCCCGACTTTCTCAACAAAAATCCCGCCCCCTCTCAGAAAATACATAAAACTGACATTACTGAGCTATATGAGTTTAAAAGTAGCCTATTAACTTGGTACATAGCCTATCAAATGTGTAAATAGCATCGCAAGAAGTACACATGACAAAGCCAGCACTTTGGTCATCATCTTTCATTATTTCGGCAAATGTCTCCCACACTTTGCTCTTTCTATTTGTGTATTTGCAGTCTTCACCTTTTCTCTTGCCGCCTCCATCTCTACCTGCAGACTGAGCTCGTGCGTCATCTTCGCACCAGTTATTCAGCCAATAAAGTGTAGGCCTATGTATTTCATAGAAAATTGTGTCTAGTACTATATAAATTACAAAGGTTTAATTGGCATCTTTATTTCAAACGACCCGACCGACCGCGACTCGAATATCATTACAAATATTTTTGGATGACTCGTAACCGCGGGTGACCGCAGGCACCCGCTCATTTTGGATCAACCCGCGCATCACTGCTATCTACAGCTCCATTTGAGCCACTTGAGTCAGTCTCAGATAAGTTCCTGACACTTAAGACTGTCTTCCTTCTCGCCATATCATCCCTTAAGAGAGTAGGAGATCTTCAGGCCCTTTCAGTGTCCCCAACCTGTCTTGAGTTTGGTGGTCAAAGCCTTCCTTTACCCCAAACCTGGGTATATCCCGAAGGTTTTGCCTATTGTGTTGCAAGCCTTTTGTCCTCCTCCATTTGTTACCCCAGACCAGGAGAACCTGAATCTGCTGAGCACTGGACACATATGTCCACAGAGCTGCCCTGTGGAGGAAAGCAGACCAGTTATTTGTGTGATTTGGACGACATAACAGGGGTTGTCCTGCATCTAAACACACTGTAAGCAAGTGGATAGTCGAGGCTATTTCACTTGCCTACGAGGTCTCTGGCCAGCAGTGTCCATTAGCTGTCAGAGCACATTCGACTAGGAGTATGGCGGCCTCCAAGGCCTTAATTTCGGGGGTTTCCCTCAAAGAGATCTGCGATGCGGCCGGTTGGTCCTCGCCTCTCACATTTGTGAGGTATTATAACCTTGACCTGGACGCAGCTCCAGGATCATCAGTTTTGCTGTCTTAAGTGTGCCAGAGTTTCACACAGACAGTGATTATGTGTGATTATGTGATTATGGCGTTTTGGTATATTGTTCCCAAAGTGATCCTATCGGATGCAGTGCGAGTTCCCTCGAAAGGGAACGTCTCAGATTTTGTATGAAACCATAGTTCCCTGAGAAAGGGAACGAGACGCTACGTTGTGTTGCCATACTCCCTGATTCCCTGTGATCAATTTGCTTCTGCAGTTTGAGCTGAAGCCGGTTTCGCCGGATGTGTATTTATCCTTTCCTGGTCGTGACGTCACCCACCCGTGACGTTCACTCTCGCCATTGGACTAGTTGACAGACGTGCATCAGACGCTATCACGCTGGGGGCGTAATCTGGATCTGGACCAGAGCAAAGTGCCATTATCGTCAAATATCAAAATAAATATCGTTATCAGTTTCAAGGTAGTAACATACTAACTATTCATGTTAAATTAAAGTAATACTGTTTGTATGTTTTATAACAGAGCCTCAACATGGTGCGCGATTTTTTTTGGACAATTTTAAACGTCCACAAACGTTCACAAAAGTACACTCAGATATTAATAAATAAAAAATAAAATAAAATAATGCACATACTTTGCGCTTAAAATTAGTCTAAAATGCAAAATAATAGTTACAAATTTAAGTTATAACAGTTGTAATTTCGGTATACAGTAAAAACAAATTGTGAAAATTTAAATATTAAATTCAATAACGTTAAAAGTAATTGTTAAATGCCGTTTTATATTTATCTTCTTATATTTATGCTTTATTTTTGTAATGTAATGTGCTTTTGTAAAGTCATAATCCTATAACAGGCATACCTATTGTTCTGAACTGCTTTTACAATGGTTACTATTAGTCGTGTTATNATATATATATATATATATATATATAGTATCTCACAAAAGTGAGTACACCCTCGCATTTTAGCAACCATTTTATTATGTTCTCAAGGGACAATTCTATAGAAAAGAAAATTGGATATGCTTCAGAGTATGTACTTCACTGTCCTCTAAAAATAACTCAACATACAGCCATTATTGTCTAAATAACTGGCAACAATAGTGAGTAAACCCTAAGTGAACATGTCAAAACTGTGTCCAAAGTGTCAATATTTTGTGTGAGCACCATTGTTATTTAGCACTGCCTTAATCCTCCGCATGGAATTCACCAGAGCTGCACGGGTTTTTTTATTTTATTTTTTTTTATTATTATTTTTAATTGTTTTAACGAATTACAATTACAGTCAGGGGGTACATTAAATAAACTTCACTAAACAATCATAAAACAAATACATAAATAAAATAAACCAGACAAATAAAAAAATAAAAATAGAAATAAAAGTTAAATAATATGAAAATGTTTACAAATAGAAGCACATTTTACAGCTTTCTTATTTTTTAAACAAAACATTGTATTTAGGTATTGTTTGAATTCTGATTTTAAAATTAAAAACAAAGGCTTATTTCCCCCAAATTTAGATTTATGAATGATCAAGTGCAGCGTTAGTTCAGTCAGGCCACGTAGGCATAGTGCTGCGACCAGCTGATTCGGTCAGCTGTCAAATCGCTCCAATCACTACCATTCTCCTATTAGACACGAGACATGTATACGTGGCATTACTGCTTGGTAAGTATGTTCAAACTTCTCGCAACCCTCCCTCCCTCCTTCCCTCCTTCCCTCCTTCCTTCCCTCCTTCCTTCCCTCCCTCCTTCCCTCCTTCCCTCCTTCCTTCCCTCCCTCCTTCCCTCCTTCCTTCCCTCC